>FMBT01000428.1:0-120012 GCA_900095095.1 Fragilariopsis cylindrus CCMP1102
TTGTTCGTCTCTTGTCGCAGATGGAGATACCGTCAAAGCTC
The DNA here is from genome assembly GCA_900095095.1 of Fragilariopsis cylindrus CCMP1102. Taxonomy (NCBI): domain Eukaryota; phylum Bacillariophyta; class Bacillariophyceae; order Bacillariales; family Bacillariaceae; genus Fragilariopsis; species Fragilariopsis cylindrus. The sequence goes on from FMBT01000428.1 coordinate 42, forward strand.
ATCGTAAGGTTGTTCAGCACGATGGTGTGACCGATTTCATCATAACCGAATCGAAGAATGAAAATACAGACACTGAAATAATCTTACGCCTCAAATTTCCTGGTGTAAGGAATCCTGATGGAGCATGTTTCTATAATACACATACGTTAGTACCAACTACGAGGGGAGCCAAGGTCAGTTCTGCCAGTATTCAGGACAATGTCGTGAAGGTTACTATTATTGCCGACTGGGAAACATCAGTTAGAAGTACTGGTGAGGGTATAATGGAACTAGTCATTCAAAAGGGCACGGATGAATCAATGGACGACGATTCATCACCGAAACGAATCAGAATTATTATTGAAGATATTAGTCCCATCCATGACAAAATGACTGAATATCTAGCTTCAAGTTTCGCAAAATTAATGATTAAAGACTTCGTCGATCCTGTTGGTATTTTTTTCGTTGATTCATAGCTAAAGAAACGCCCTATATACTATAAGAATACTCTTTAAGTTGTATCGAATTTACACATATATCTTATTTTGTTTTCCAAAAACTATTGTTATAGTACTGTTCTCTTCTGTTAGTGTTCGGTTGAATCTGACGTATTTTGAAGCAATCAATCAGACAATCTCATATATCTAATTATGAAAGTATTTCTTGTTGACGTTTCTTTTTCGTACTTGTACTTGTAGTACAGTACAGTATATAGTCGTCTGGATCATTGTGTTGTTTCCCTACTCGTTCAATATATTATACTATATTATAATATCATATTTAGCATTCATTTAAGATCATAAAAGATCATTCAAGATCAATTCAAAGAATGTGAGTCTCTACCCTCATTGATTCTATACCTTTTTCAGTAGCAATAATTGCAGTACCACCTATATTAATATTATTACTAAAAACCTATAATAATATTACAAATATTATTGACTACATCTATTAATACGTTGTAATTGTATCATAATTATTGTTATCATTATCAATTACTTTATCATCATGATACTCGCATTCATATTCATTGCTTTCATATTCGTTATTTCATTATTTTCGATACTTTCATTTTCATTAATCGTTGATAAAAAACAATTAAAACTATGACGACGTAACCTACGATGATATTTTTGTTTTTTAGATGTAGTAGTAAGTTAGGCAAGATAATAATAATATTATTATCTTTGGTATTAGTAGCGGTAGCGGCTTGAACAGCTTAATGACGAGGAAGAATAAGATTATGATTACGACAGTAATAATCGACATACTGAATATATTCGTTATTATCATTTACACTCCGTTTCAGGGATGATGATGAGAGAGGATGACGAGTGATGAGGATGATATACCGATCGATGTATAATATGGCGAAATAAGTTGAGTGGCGAAATGATAATGTTTTTATCACCAACCAATAAACGAGCCCCATCTTCGACTTGTTTGTTGAGAAGTTTCGAAACTGGAGACGATGTAAGGACTCATTACGAGTGGAACAGGCAGCCCTGATCCTGATCTATCTAAAAAGTTGGAGTATTTATTACGCGTATGACGTACACCAGCGTTTCGAAGGATTTAGCATTGTATGATTTCGTCACCTGTTTTTAGTTGAAGGAGAGGTACATTACTCGTTTCGAGTTTTCCAGTGAACGAAATCGCGCGCTTGCTATCCGATTTTCAACTTGAGACGGCTCCGCGAGTTTCACTACAAATTGAAAATAGGCGGAGTAGTTTGAAATTTTGAATACATATCTCTCAAAGTAATATACGCCGTAGTTACCTTGGCAACGAACGTCGAAGCAGAAAATTCTACATTCATTGCTCTACTAGCTATTGTTATCTATCCATTAAATATACCCTTCAAAAAGACAGTACAATATATCATCTTGCCATAAAACGTCTTCGAATTTATTATATTTTTGCAAACTGAGATCTGTCTCGAAAGGAGTAAGCGCATCGATCTGATCGTTTTCTGGTCAGTGATAGTACCTGTACTCTAGAACCAAAAAGACGATACCACACCCGTCAGATTTTCTTCGTCTAATACGTTTACTTGATACTACGCATTTTTCTTTCCTTACAGCAATCATAGAAGATAAAGCCCGCCCAAGGATGAGACTTTACGATCAAAGATCTAGTACGCCCATCATTTCGGACAGTAAGAAGTGGATGCGCCCTACCAACTTTCTTCCGGATAAAAAGGAGAATATTGTCGAATATTCAGACACCAAATACGAAAAAGAACTGACTGTAACTGGAAGAGTTTGGAAGGAGAGTACCGACTCCGAAACTAGTGCATCCGCTTCTATCGAAATTTCCGACATATACAAAGGACATACAATTTACGATGACTTTCGTTTCGACATAGACGAAGATCAAGAGATTTCAATGCACAGTTCATCGACATTGAGTACACATTCTACTCTTCAACATGTGACTAATGCATCATATAATAGTGGTTATCAAATTGATTTCTTAAATTCGGGTCCTGTTGCTGAATACGGAGGAACTGAATCCGACGCAGTCGACTTTTCGAGGAGCCTATCCAAGGAGAGTACAAAAACTTCTTATCAAAGCTCCGTCAAAGAGTCATCCGTTATTGACAATAACTATTTGTTGGGTAGTTTCAATAGCGATAGCAGTGACGATGATGAATTCTATACCCCTAAATTGACGCTTACTGAATCATCAGAGGACTCAGCATGGTTAGATTTTCAAGGGTTTGGCATTAAAAATCCCTTTCGTGCTACAGGCGACACGCATAAATCCAACAACGAGAAGCCATTGCTTAGTTCCTGTCAAGTTTTCCATAAGACTTTCCCTATAGAGAGCCTTCCAAGATCAAACAATAAGGTATCTCCGTCATGTAATACTGACGAAAAGGAACAAAGATCACCTAATAAATCTCCAAGTTTGTATGAGGGGACCTGGAATTATACCAAGTATTTGACTTCGATAATTCAGGGAATTCCGGTGGCCGATGTCTCGAAAGCTATGGAAGAAGATTCGGTTGATCCATCCATCATATCCTTGGTGCTTGCTGCAAGTAAAGCTCGTCGTTCTGTATAAAATGGGGGGCTTTTCTATTATATTTTCTAAAATACCAGTAGGTATATCAAGCAGCCTAGTCGCGATCTTTATGAATCCATACCTCTGTTTCGAGGTGGATAGGGTCAAATATAAGAACCTGCATAGCAAACATTATCCCACTATTTACATTTCCGTTTTCTTTCGGCAACATTCCAATAGTATTTAGTCCTTTCACCGGAATGACTGATATAGCTGGTCGATTATTTTCTACTTTAGAACTGATTATGGCACGAAGAGATGCACGCAATTGAACACCATCGTCATTTACAACGTATTCTCCATTCGTAGATTGCTCGGAGGAGACATAGAAGAGCCGAATATGAACAATCTTGCGAGTATCTAGACCAGCTCGTGCCTTAGAAAGTACCTTTACGGCTGAGGAAATCATATCGTCTAACATATAATCAGATTGAATTTCGTATTTATTTGAAGTTGTGTTCGTGGAACGCGACGCCGTAATAAGTGCAACAGCTGCACATCCATGTCCGACAACGCGAGCGAAGGAGTCTATCCGTATCCCTTCATTGGCAGGCAACGATGGCCCGAAATCATGACCAGATTCCCAACCCACTGAAGATGCACAGATTGGAGTGACATGGGAGCTGCAATCAATAGAATAATTGGCATCTCTCTGCTCCAAACTTTTGGCTACATCCACAGTGGTTGTTATTACTTCCACTTCCACTATCGCTCCTTTTGGCATTTCTGGGATGCATACCACTAAGATAGGGCAAGGATTAGGTAAAGATTCATCTATATCTTCGTCGCTCTTCATCTCCTCCCATGTAGCCTGGTCTTCATAACCACCATACAGTTCGGTCGTGTCCTGCAACGAATCTATCTCTCCTGCAATAATCGACCCATTGTTACGTATCTGACTTGTCGATATTGATGCAAGCAAATCTATCGACTTTTCTTCTTGATAAACCTTCTCAGATATATAAATCAACGAACCGAAAATATCTTTCAAAGAGCTTCCGTTCAAAGCATCAAGAACCGATGCTACATTTTTCCAGCACTGTTCCAGCTGCAATGTCCAAGTTGGTTGCAGTGTCATTGTTTCTGGTATTAGGCCAATTTGTCCAGCTAGAAACTGCAAACCTGATCGTAGTGTATTAACTTGGGAATATGGACCAACACACACTGGTGCCCACTGTGAGATGGACTGTACGTGGAGAACTTCTCTCAATTTAGAAGTCATGTTGTTGTGCGCAGCCACTGAGTATGGATTTTTCTGATGTGAGGCTACATCGGACGTGGCGTTCGTAGATGACCTCATGTATTCTCCACTGCCAATTTGTACAATACAATCCAAAAGAACACGTCTGCCACCGGGAAGAACCCTACGTCCTACGGCGACGCAACTTCGCGATGGGGGTAAAAGACTTCCAAAAAAGGCTTGATAATAGACATTGATCGTGCAAAGTGAGATATTTCGCTCAAGTATAAATGAACAAATAATACATCCTTAGAAGTAGCACCGTGTGACTGTAACCCTTTCTCCAGTATTGAAAGATTTGTTTCGCCTCCTCTACTGCCAATTCGGCTTCAGATTTATTATTTCCGGCTAGTAGTGGCGACGTTGCAGTTACTGGTGAAATAATTTCACTAAAGTGCAAAAGTCCACCAGTTCCACGATATACTTGAGGAGTATATGATATACTAGGTGTGATTGTTGTTGTCGTCGATTGATCCATGACTGTGTCGTCGTGATTATCACGTGTAGGCGTAGTGTAGGTGGTGTTGTGTCTGCACTTGGTTTTGTTGTATCACGTAGTGCTCGTCCTGAATGCATTCCTGCTGCTCGAGTTGTTCTAACAGTGGAATGTCCCCTTCTACCTTTCTTCAGCATGACATGCTAAGATTCGTAACTCCCCAACACCATCTGAATCTGGCTCAATAATCTCAACCTCATCTAATACTAGTTTCTTTTTGTACAGGGGAGAATCTATGACTAGAGATTCGTATTCGCCACCTTCACCACAAACATGAAACTGATATTGCTGATGCAACTTTTCCAGTAGTCCAATATCAGACAAAAATCTCAAAGTTTTATTCAAGTGCTTTCTTGGGACCAATCCAGGAGGACATGCGACCTTAACAAGTACGGCCTCGATACCATCGTCCAACATCTGTTGTAGTAATTGCTTTTGTGGAAGGAGTCTCCACATATAGGAAAGTGATGTCAACCCTAATCGATTACAGACGTGTTCAATCCGCACTCGTTGATACGTCGAGAGAATTGCACCTGAACACACTCCTTCAAAGTTGAATCGTTTCGTAGCTAACTCTAGCGCAAGAAACAAGTCTTCTACTTCGTCGTTCGGTGTAGTGTTTTCATATACTAGCCCTGTATTCACGCTCCGACCCTGTCTCGGATATAGTAGAAGTTCAACTCCTAAACATTCTTCGACTTGTGTCTTTACTACTTCAGAAGCTGCCGTTTGATACATGTATGATTCCTCTTGTTCTATTTCGGTCCCATCCTTATTTTTATCGCCAGAAATAGCTGCTGGTGCTCCTAGATGAACACATGCCACGAGCTCGTGCCCATTGCGAATCGCTTGGAGTATGGAATATATAGAATCTTTTCCTCCTGAAACTAAGGCGACAAATCTCATCTTCTCATATGAAAATTTCGGTACTCTCTTGACTGCGATGGGACGTAGAAAATGGGGTCAAGGTTTTTTAAAATGTGTAATACGTTTGTGTTGCTGTGTATGAATAATATTGAGAATGAATAACCTGATTGCGAATTGTCGACAATAAAATCTGAAATGTGAAGATCGACTCGCGAGGACGACGGACGGACAAGAACGAATAATGAGAGAATAGTTGAATTTGCGCACCTTCACACAAGAATGAAAAAAAATCCTGGGATCGAATTCAGAAGGAGTAACATAAAACATTCGATCATTGCTCCTATTTTTTTTTAATGACTATTGACTGATTGATTCATACCGGCAGTATTAAACGGAACATAGCATCCCTCATTTAGATCTCGAGAATTTTATAACTACCGTAGTAAAACAAAAAAGAATAATCTAACCATGGTCAATTTTATGTGTGTGCTATCAGCACTCTGTTTCATCGTAGGGAATTCATTGACGATTTCCTATTACGTGAAGGAGTTCCAACGGTAAGATTCATTATGTTCTATACTGTAGAAAGCTTCGACATGAATGTGATTGATGGATTGATTCGTTCTACCAATTTGTACATTCCTAAACTTTTCCCATTTTTCATTTTTGATTTTCGATTCTTTTACCTTTTACTTTTACCTCCCACTGTACACTATAGATCTCATTTTGATTATGAAGCCTACACTTCACTTGATCCTGGTTACATCCAGGTCGAATGGGGATTTCGTGAATTGAACCGTCCCAAGTACTTAGCTGCTGGAATTATTAACACCTTAGCATGGTTCTTTTTAATGTTCCCAATTGTTCATCTTGCTTGGATTTTAAGTCAGGGTGGTAAGAAATGGATTTCACTCCATATTGCTATCTCCCTTCTTGTTATGACGGGCGGTTTGACAGAATGGATTAGTCACGTGTTATATATTGGTGCTTCCATGACATCAGAATTACTTACTAAACAATTCAATCTCGATAATTGGATCACATCTAACAGTCAGGATATGATTGGTTGGAGGACATTGGAAATCACCCACATTGTTACGTACGGTTTCATTAGTGCCATTGGTGCTATAGAATGGCTATTTCTTTCGTTTGTAATGGTTCTGATTCATATTAGTGTCAAAAGATGGCGCCGGAATGTCGATACTACAACCTTCGGTGCATGCTGGAATGCACTTGGTTTATTTATTGCCCTCATGTGCATCCTTGAATTTGTTGCCGAGGTATTACGTTTGGATGGGTTTAAAACTTTTGGACAAATCGCTTTCTGGTATTCAGGTGTGAATCGTTTGCTCCTTATCCCAACATGGTTGGTATTGTTAGGATTGAGACTCCCATACGCTGGTGTGAAATTGAATCAACAAGCACATATGAGAGACCAAGTGGAGCCACTTACAGGTGGCGATTAGAATCAATCTAGAATCGACGAATGGCTCGTTAGGAGAGAAGCTAGCACGCGAATTTTAAAAAAAGAGGAGTGCGGCATGTACTTGTCACTATGAGGTTTATCTCATCGTGATTTTATGATGTATCGAGATATCGTGATATTATTTTAAAGATAAAATTTCTGTCTTCCGGACGAACAACTTCAATTCAATTTATTCTCCATTGATTTACACAAACATAGTATAGGTACGAGTCTCAGATGATTATACAATGCATATATATATATATAATATTATAATAATAAAGTTATAAACAATTAATTATTGAATTTTATAGAGTAAAGAAGGTAGAAAGAATGATAGCGTCAGAACAGATGCAGATGCAGATGCAGATGACATACTCTAATCAAAACAATAATCTATATAGGGTGAAAAACTTGTAGATTATATTACTAGGATGTAACAATCTGTCCCTTCCACCAACATCTCCCCTAATCACCACATATTGGAAGGGTGGCAATAAAGAAGGGTGAATGCTTAAAAAAGACATCGTTGTGGTGTATAGATATTGTTTGACTAAAAGTTTTACTGTATCATTATATTTTTGCTACTAAAGTAGTACAAATAATAAACACTTCAAGCACTCATGAAGTAAGTACTGTAACATTATGAAGAAGTAAGGCTAATCGAAAACAAAGAAAGCATGCTAAAAGTGCTTGTAGTTTGCGCGCACCTTGCTACTCGTCGCGGAAAAACTACAAACAAAGAAACACGAGTGAAAAGTAAAATACGTAAACAATGCTTTCGCATGGTGCTTCCACATCACGTGACAAATCTAACGGCAGTATATATTCACTACGTCGGTTCTGAGGGAATGCATTGATTACTTTTATTTCTCACAGTTATTTTTCGTAACAACTTTCTACTATTCGAGTACACCCTACCTTAAAATAAACCGGACACAAAAGAACTAGATTGTCGATTGACAAAACATAAACATCATGATATCTGGAACAACCGTATTGTGCATCGTATGCGCATGCCTATTTTGGGCTAGTAATGCGATCGAAATTGTTATAGGATTCCAGAAATCAACGCAAATGGTACGGTTGATAGAGAAGCATATAAACAATTACTTCCCGATAATATCGCTGATGATGGTCGAAAAAATTGATACGAGGGGACTTATATAGCATCAGGATTTTTAAAAGGTACTTTTTGGATCGTCTTTTGCTTACCGATAATTGAAATGGCATGGGTATTATCAAAAGGTGGTAAACGTGCACTGGTATGGAATTTAGGTATTATTCTCTTCGTACTTGGCGGAAGCTGGACGAAATGGTTCACTGCTATCTTTTGGAATGGTATGTATATCTCATACCTTCAAATCGCAAGGAATTTAACCTTGACGTTTGGTTGAGTACAATTTTAGCAGAACAATATCAAATTGATGGAGAAGATGGAATTGGATGGAGAGCTCTTGAAGTGAATTATATGGTATCACGAGGCTTGGTTTGGATTGTTAACTCCGTTGAATGGATTTGTCTTGCTGCGATATTTTCATTTACCTTTGTCAGTGTCTTCCAATGGAGGAAAACAGACGAAACATCCTTTGGAGCCAAGTGGAATGCATTAGGACTATTTATTGGCCTGTTAGCCGTTGTTGAATTTATAGCAGAAATTGTCGGATTTGAAGGTTACAGAGTTGCTTGGATTTTTGTTGTGTTATATGCTGCGCTGAATAGACTCTTTTGATACCCATTTGGATCATCATTTTAGGTTTTCAACTACCCAACGCTTGTACCAAGGAAGTTGATACGTTATTCGATGAAAATAATAACAATAGTGAATTACAATTATCCGAACAACCACAACAACCAAACGTCGTCCTTCCGATTTTCCATTGACGTGACGATGATACTCCTGCTGGACCAACATCTCCGCCAGCTGCAGCCTTTACAGCAAATGAACTAGTAGATAGCCAAAAATCTAGTTTGGAACAAGAATCAACAGATTCGTTCCAATTCTATCTACGCCTACATAATATGATTCATCTTTCATTAAGAAAAATCTTAGATATTTATTTATTTCAATAGTAACTGAAAAATGAAAAGTAGTTCAAACTTAATTTTATTTGTCCTAGCCTTATATAATATCAGTATGTTGATCCTTTGTTGTACATTGGAAATCAGTCGACCTTCAATTACTTACCTGTATAAATTGTGTTACTCTAAACCAGCTCTGATGAAACTACAGTATGAGTATATTGAATTGTCAACATCGATACCATAGAAAATTACCCCAGCAGTTATTGGAAAGCTTTCATAACAACAACAGTGTCAAGAAGTGAGCCAAAACACAGCAAGAGAAATCAGCAACAATGTTACAATGGATGATATGAAAGGATAATATTGAAGTAATCAAAAAGGATTCATCAGATACAATGAGATCAATTACAAATGATGCATGTTTGTAGGAAATATAGGAAAGTTCAGTTGGTGCTATCCAACCAATCAGAGATAAAAAGGAATAAGATATTATGGTGATCATCAGGCTGCTGCTGCTGCTGCTGCTGCTTACTAACCATCAACACCGAATTAACTTGATTAACACACGTCAGACCCAGCTGTGTTGATTAGCAAAGGTAGAATGAATGAAACATCCTTCAATATCAGATGCTAATCATTCTACATTCTACATTAGTTATACAAATAATATGTACAAATACTAGAGTACGTACAAATTACAGCAGTACACCATTATTGCACGTCAGCCACGTTTCATAGCTACATCCGGGGGGCTACGGTAACAGCTGTACGTCTGTCTGTTGTAGGAATAATGATGAATCACGTGAATAAGAAAACTGATTCAATTAGCAATGTGCGTCAAAAGCTTCGCAATTTTAAACCAAGATTGACTTGGAATTTTTGAATTACATCTAATATTAATAGGGCTCAGCATTCTTCGCTCATTTAGAAGACAAAAGGCGATAGATTTAATAGGATACCACACACACATACACTCATCGTTCTTCTATTCGTATAACCGTATTAATAGTTGCCTTCAAAGAATCAGTAAAAGTGATGGGGGATCACGAATAATTGCGCTTTGGATTTAAATACCGTACTTGAGGAGATAAAAAATAACGTTTGTTGACGATATAGAAATCTCGGAGCGAAGAATTAAAGGTACCCTCAACGCCGTGCCTCAACGAAATCAGACTGTCAATCCTCTAGATCAAATTTAACCTGGTGTTTGCCTTTAGAACGAATCATGGCTTCGGAACTCATCATGGCTGGTGGGTTAGATGAAAAGAAACCTCAATACAATGAGATCGCTGCTACTAGTAATCCTGATCCTGATCCTGTTGCACAGTTAGCTCCACCTTCCCCGCGACGTTCCCCACGACCTTCCTCGCCATCATTTTACGATCCTGCAGAATGGAATATCGCCGAACTTTCCCCGGGTGGTGTCTCTTTCTCTTCGGATCCGAGCTCCCATGTCCAGAATGAAACCAACAACGTGGTCAATGCTGTACATATGCACGTCCAGGATAATGCTAGGATACCGAATTATAACCAGGCTGTCGACCGCACCAACAGTAGCGGTAATAGAAAAAATTACCAGCGAAATAACTACACATTTGACACATTGTTGTCATCACATCCAGTAGATAATTCCATGGCGGAACTCTTTTTAAGTTCCGAATCTAATAATCGAACGAGTCGAAATCATGCTTATGAGGTACGGGGGTCTATATCAACAGAAGATGTTCATGCCGGAATGGAGATGTTGGATGCACTAGAAGCAGCCGTTGATCCAACTCCATTGAGTGAGATTAAAGATAAGATATATGTTGCAGAAGAAGAAAGAAAAGCGCAACATGCATCTACAATATCCACAGCAACAGTGTCTCAACATCCGTACCATTCTAGCTATTATCCTTATGGTAGACATCATCAACTACCAATTCCAGAGAAAATCCCTTCTCCTCTAAAAGCTGAACCGAATTCATTGATCAATAATACTACAACTACTTCTACTGCTGCTACTGCTACTGATCACGAAGCTTCTAGACTGGCCGCAGCAATAGCCACTGCAGCAGCAATTGCGTGTACCACCAATACCGGAGTTATTCATAAAGCACCCGTCATTGCATCTGTAGCCGGAGAACCTCCGATATTGTCCTCAAATAACATGTCGGCGAACAATCCGCCAGGGTTACCGTCTGGAAATAGGCCAGGTGGTATCGCTAAACCTCAGGGCGAGCCTAGAATAAGTCAAAATTATACATTGTCTATGAAACCTGGGGGGAGTAATGCATTTATGTTACAACGTCAGCGCGACAACGATAACGTGCCCCCTCATGCCGCTATCCGCACTGCTAGTAGTGCAGCGGTGCTAGCAGCGGCTAACAGGAAGTCTCAATATGGATTTGGTGGAAATCATACTATTCCCTCAATTCCAGCACAACCATCTATGCGCTCTTCTACTCAACAATTTCCACGTCCGAAAATCATTCATACAACGAATCATCAACAACTCATCAAAAATAGAATAATCAAACCACCACCAATTCCATTAGATACATCAGAAGGGTATAAGTCTCATGTTTTCAATCCAAATAAGGATAATGTCTCCGCCTACGAGCGCAAAAAGCAAAAAGCCAAGGATGCAAGAATCAAATTAAACGAATCGATTGAAAGGTTAGCTATCGCTGTGAGTTTAGCTGGTTCGCAATCAAGGCATCGAATCGATCAACTAGAAAACCATATTACCATGACCGAATTTCGGCAGAAATCTATTCAAGTGAACAAAGAAGGAATAGATCTAGCAGATAAAGCGAAGAAGTGGGACCGACCACAATTCGTTGGAACAGCTGCATCTGTGATCCAATCTCTCAATGCACAATGTGAGGCTCTTATGGCCGAACTGTCGGCAATGCAAAAAATATTGGATGACAACAACCTGTCAGAAGCGTCCAATAGCAATAACGATACCAATGACATCGACACGACAACAGCAACAACCCCAGACAAAACCAGTTCCGCAGCGACATATCACGCAACAGAACAAAATGAGAATCATATCGCGCACTCCCCTCATAAGCGCCATGAACAGCCGTCCGAGCTTCCACAGAATAATCAAATCTCCAACAAACGCCCCCGTATGGAGATCAAAGTATATGAAGATTCGCCCAGTGATGACGAGGTCGTTTATGGTGAGATAGCGAAAATGTTGGATCCAGTTTCTTTATGCCGTTGCGCGAGTGCGTCGAAAATATGGAGTCAAATGCAAGCTTTTCAAGATGATGATAATTGGCTTAATTTGGCTGTGAAGCGGTTTGGATTTTATAACGTTCGGCAATGGAGCGAAAATTTAAAAGAGATGGAAGACGAAGAATCGATAATATCTAATAAGTACCTGTACCGAGAGATGAATGCTTCTAATTGTATGCCTCATTTCTCTCAAGAAGGTTTATCATTGCTTGGGAATGGAAAGATACAGGGAATGATAAGTGGCTGGGTGTTTCTTGTAGAAAGAAGTAATGGGGAAACCCTTCGGAGTGTCAAACGCGATCCAAGTACAGCGGCTCCAGGAGGTGGATCATATCAAAGTCGGCCTGTCGTTGAGCTTAGAATAGTCATACAGAATACTGGTATGGGTAGTCAACCTATTATCGTTAAGCCACAACAAATTGGGGTTGATATTTCAACAAGACGTAGGGGTGGGGAACTTGAAGAGATCGATTGGGACGAACGATTCAGAAAGGTTATTAAAAATACAGATGGAACGAAGCGAATTCCACCAACTAAAAAGTCAAATACTGATTTTCGGGAAGATATTTGTTGGTTAGGATTGTTCGAAACTGCTGTACTTGAGGTTCACATTAATGCACCAGGATGTTCCACGATATCAAAATTTAAGCAAAAAAGCAACTTTACGAAACTCCTTGTAACTTTGGATGGTACGACCGTTCCGATGGTTATCCCCTTCCTGAGAGACCACAACATGCTCTAACAAAAATCAATACTAATAGTATTATATACTTTTTCAAGAAAAAAAGAGCATAAAAATATACATTGCGTAAATAACCCGAATTATAAAAAATATCATATACAAGTAGTCCTACTATCCTATGCCATTTGTGTTTTGTTTTTGTGCGTCATAAGATCCAAGTAACGTTTGTTGGTATTGTATCTTGCTTCAACCGTCTCATATAAGTTTTTCGCACGTATCGTTGTTTCGAGTAATTCTGGCAATTCGGTATCGTTGACTAGAAGGTTGTTGTCGATACCACTACTATCATTATCCTCCTTTTGTTGTTGCTGGTGGAGTTGGTGTTGTGCTTGACTTCGATACTTTTCCTTTGCTTCGTATAATTGCCGTTCTGATAAATCTAATGCTTCCTTACACACCTTTAAATCCGATTCAGCTTCGTCGGTTGCGAACTGTAATTTTGTAATTATTTCGTCCATCATTGCATTTAGGAGGACGTAGGAACAAACAACAATATCTCTTCAGAAGAAGATTCCTGGTTATCGAATTGGATGATGCTTGTTGGCTAATATTATCATTAATATTAGTTCACATTATAATAATACGAAAAAAGTATCAGGCGTCTGTCATTCCTCCAACGATTGTGATTCAACCATAAACAAAACGCGACTTTTGTGAAAACAAACAGAATCAACAAAAACGAAACAAAACGCAAAATAAATATATTGATGCTACTTTTACTATAATCAGGAAGGGAATGAAAGTTGTGTACTGCGGAATTTATATATGTTAAACAAGAACTGAAAAGAATTAAAACTAAATAGAAGATGAGTGTAAATGAAGTCAAACTGAAAAGTGTCGATGACGATAAACTTTTTGTTGTAAAGGGGACGGGGCCCGCATCAAATCGAACATTTGCGATTGGAAATGAAGATCACACATTGGGAAATGCTTTACGACATGTACGTATACACGTGCGATTGATTTGCTTGATTGAATGGATGCATAATAAAAATGTTGGCACTTGTAGTAATATTGCGAAATATATTACATGAATAGTATATATACATATATATATATATATATATATATATTCGATGAATTCAAATTTGATTATCCTAATCGTATATCGTTTGTCGCTTTTTCATTATTTTTTTGAATTTGTTTTTGTTTTCGTTTTGAAATAACAGATTATGATACAGAACTCAAAGGTTGAATTTTGCGGATATTCTGTACCTCATCCATCTGAACCGATTGTTCATGTGAGGGTACAAACGAAAGAACCAACAACTGCTATACAAGCACTTCAAGAGTCTTGTGAAACACTATATGATCAATGTGATTATGTTCTTTCGCAACTAGAAGCGAAGCTACCAGAAGTAACAGCAGACTCAAAAGCACTGCAATTGAAACTAGCAGAAATGTTAGAAGAAGAGGACGATGATGATGATGACGATGATGAAGATGCCGAAGAAGTTCCTATGGAGGAATAATTAATCTGCTTATTTATTATTACTAATTACTATCTTTCCTTTGTCTTATGAAGCTCTTTAATGTTTGCAATGCAATCACCATAATATGTATTAGTTGTAGAATGTTCTTGTACGCGTAGCGGAAATGATATTGTTCTCCAGCACGAATTATTACCTAGGAAATATATACAGTATGATGAAAATAAATGTATCTATTTCTTGACCGTGAATTTTTTTTTCTCTGCATCTGCTGTTAATCGTAGTGCTTGGATTTTAGCAAACGACTCGTCGACAAAATCAAAATATACCTTTTTATCAAAAGAACCTCGGAAAAAGTTACATGATAGATTGACTTCTAACAAACAAATAGGTACTTTTGGATCTGCACTGAATACCACATCCCATCCAGCAAGTGGTACGTCGGGACACATTTTCATATGACTATGTTCAACTAAAGCCAGTACTCCTTTAATATCAGGTACACTGTTGCCAGAAACAGGTATATCACCATCAGGATGTGTTGTGTGTCTTTCCGTGTCAGAGGATCTCCATGGGCATCGTCCGGGTAGTGCTTCATGTAATCCCAAACGATACCAATGTGCATTGGTCGTACCACCTTTGATCAATCCAGTTTTGACATCAACATCAAATAGGATAGAATCATGATCAGTAGCTGCACCTTCACGACCCGCACGGAAGACACAACTCAATGCGGTAACATCCTCGTCCTTTGGTGTCTTATCTAAATTAATAGAAGCTTTACTTTGTGTAATAACTCGGAATGTAGACAGGGGTGCATTTTTGGGTAACATGGTATTCACCCAGTCACTATTGGATATCGTTTCTTGAATAATCCAATCTCCACCTGCGGTAGCATTTTTATAGAAATATATTCCCATCCCACCTTCTTCATTCCGATGCTTGATAACCAATCCTGGTGTTTCTAAATAGGGAGACACAGGAACACCTAACTTCGAACCACCATCGAGGAATGTCCATTTATTTTCCATCTCGTATCCCTTGGGTGTGTCATTCAAAAGTGCATGTAAACCAACAACGTTACAATTTAATCTCCAATATTGGAACCAATCATCTGGTGCGAGTAATCTCGTAGCGTATTCTTCACTGATACTAGATTTACATCTAGAAATAATCCATTTATGAATTGCAGCAGCATAACTTGCTGCTGGGTATGTCGTTAATAAAAATAGTAAACCTAAAATCCTACTTCGTGCAACAATCGATAATGGGATACCAGTTCCTGGTATAGCAACATTCCGTAAATTGTCGATCATATCATCACGGTACGATCCCTTCCGATAATGTGGTTTGTTGTATAGATAAAATACCGATGACAAACTAAAAAGATGAATCCTTGCATGTTGTTTGAATAGGGATGTCTTTTCAGAATCTGTCGATTTGATTTTTAAACTTGAAATAGTCGATTCATTATTTAACAAGTAGGGCGAAGTACGTCCACTACCAATCAGGTAGTAAAATAGACCAGAATAGTATGTATTCGTCGATGATAGGAGAGAAAACGGTTGACCCATATTATAATATATTATAATGTACTGTGAGATTTGGATACGATTAGCGAGAGTAGGGGAGGAGTGTAGAAAAGATGGAAAGATGTAATAATATTATGGCTCTTGGTGTTGTCGTCGAAAGATGAGACGGTATGCAATGAGAAGATGCGAAAGGTCGAGTTGTCGAATCAATACAAGAGGTGACGATGCAATGTGCTTGGTAGATCCGATTACGTCAATCGCAACAGCCAAGTTTTCATTAATTAGTTTGTGATAGTGCTGATTCATGCATACTGTATTCATTACGATTTGATACACGTGACGGCGATGATGATGATGTCATTTTCATTTTACTGTGTACATAGTAGGTTGTGAATAAGTGAAAAAGAATAGTTTTCCTGCAAGTCTGTCCATCCTACGTTTTTGTTATCTAAAGTTAAAAAACAATGTTCTTCGCGGTTCTCTGTTCGCTTCGTGAAATTTGACAGGCTGATGGCACAGATAGGCACGATCCATTGAAGATCCAAAAAGTCGTGAGAAATCTTTCACTTCTTCTCTTTGCAAATCTAAAATCAAATCCGGAAGCGATACAGTGTTAGAAAGTCATAGAGGAAGGAAATCAACGAGATTACAGGCGAACATAAGAAAGTAAAGCAAGGCAAGAGAGATCTAACCAAACTCAAGAAGAACAATCTCTAATTATCTAAGAATGGTGCAACCTTTAGCTAAGTTCGGTGATTTAGAAACACGATTATTCATTAATAATGAATTTGTTAATTCTATTTCTGGTAGAACCTTCCCTACTATTAATCCAGCAACAGAAGAGACCATTTGTGAAGTCCAAGAAGCTGATGCAGCTGATGTTGATCTATCTGTTAAGGCTGCCATTGATGCATTCAAACTAGGCTCACCATGGAGATCAATGGCAGCATCCGAACGTGGAAAACTTTTATGGAAGTTAGCAGATCTAATAGAAAGGGATGCAAAGTATCTTGAGGAATTAGAAGCACTTGATAATGGTAAACCACTCGGTAGAGATGGACAATACGGAACTGCTGTTGATGTTGGTCTTACTATAGCCATTTATCGTTATGCATCAGGATGGTGTGATAAGATTGCAGGTGATACGATTCCTGTTGATGGGAATACATTATGTTATACACGTAAGGAACCGATTGGAGTCTGTGGTGCAATCATACCATGGAATTTTCCATTACTGATGCAGTCATGGAAATTAGCACCAGCACTTGCTGCTGGATGCACAATGGTACTGAAATCATCTGAAAAGACTCCATTAACAGCATTGCACACATCAAAGTTAATAGCTGAAGCTGGATTTCCTCCCGGTGTTGTTAATACATTAAGTGGATTCGGTCCAACTGCTGGTGAAGCACTTGTGAAACATCCTGGAGTGCATAAACTTGGTAAGCTTCGTTCCTATGTCTCCCGTGTTACGATCTCTAAGTACAGAGTGTTGTGTCGCTTCGCTTTTTCTAATTTAGTTATTTCTTTCGCTCATCGCTCATTTTACCTTCCCCTCTGAATTGAATGACGAAATATTCGCTTCATTAGCTTTTACTGGCTCCAGTTTAACGGGAACAAAGATTGTTCAGATGGCAAAATTGAAACGGGTCACATTAGAATTGGGAGGCAAATCACCTGTTATTGTTTGTGACGATGCTAACTTAGATGTTGCAGTTGGTGCATGTCACGTTGGACTGTTTTTAAATCAAGGTCAATGCTGTTGTGCAGGATCAAGAATTTATGTTCAGGATACTATTTACGACAAATTCGTTGAAAAGGCTGTTGAAAAAGCCAAGCAAATGAAGATCGGTGCATACAATCAACCAGAAGTTGAACATGGACCACAAGTTGATGAACTTCAATTTGATCGTGTTATGGGCTACATCCAAAAGGGTAAAGATGAAGGTGCAACAGTTTCGCTTGGAGGTGCCCGATATGGCACAAAGGGATATTTTATTCAACCAACAATTTTTACTGATGTGAATGATGAAATGACTGTTGCCAAGGAAGAAATTTTTGGTCCTGTGATGTCAATTATGAAATTTTCGACCGATGAAGAAGTTGTTGAACGTGCTAATGGATCATGTTTTGGGTTAGGTGCTGGTATTATGAGTGAAAATATCGGCCGTGCTATTGGATTAGCACATCAGATCCGTGCCGGGTCGGTATGGATTAATACTTATGATGACTTTAGTGTCCAAGCACCGTTTGGTGGTTACAAGGATAGTGGTCACGGTCGTGAAAAGGGCAAGGAAATGTTAGACAACTACCTGCAAACCAAATGTGTTTTTGTTCCATTACAGGGACCAAAATGCTAGAAATAATATGTGTATATATATATGTATAGTTACATAGTTATTAGCGACTGAACTACGTTTTTTTAAGGAAAATATTATATATTATTCGGCCATGCTATGATAATGATGATGATGATGATGATAGGTTCGAAGGTGTAGGCGAATTTCATGGTGCAACGAAATACATAGAACAATAAATAACATCGCAAAAATCATTAATAAAGTATTCAATATCGAGTTTATATATCTATTATTATGTAGTACTTTTTGTTATTGTATTATCCACCTTAATATATATATACGTGAAGTATCGTGTCGTGCAAAAAAAAAATGTGTACGTGCGTATTAGCTTGCAATGGAGGATGCGAATTTTTAAATTTCTCATAATTTTTTTTATCGGAGTATTATGTACGATGTACGAAGTTACCGTATCAAAAGCACAGTATCACACATCAATAATAAGACATCAACCACACGACAACGATTCACGCATCACAACAGCGAACAACGAACAACGACGACATACGCATAGTATCATTATTTCTGCCTTAGATATGGCATATGGCATACTTTCTTCTTTCATCACAACACAAAACATAAAGAAGGAGCAGTAATGCCGTTTTCTAACTTCAAGCCTCGTCGTGGACGACCACCGTTATTCTTGACACTACTTGTATCATTACTAATGTTATTATAGTTGAGGTACACGCTGCATCTACTCCTACACCTATTTCGTCATCATCATCATCATCATCATCATCATCATCATCAGCGAGAAAAGTTGTGATCGGCATTGATGGAGGAACTGAATCTATCAGAGCATGTTGCTTTGACGCCGAAACAGGTCATGTCATAGGAAAGCCGTGTGCGGCACCATATAAAACATACCACCAATATCCTGGCTGGGCAGAGCAAGACCCTAACGATTGGTACGAATGCATGGGAAGATCAGTCCGAGGTGCTGTAGACTCTTTATCGCAACACGACGAAATAATGGTAGTTACGATATATGCTGTGTATGCGTGGATACAACATGCTGTTCCGTCGTCGCATTAGACAAGAACAACAACCCATTAAGAAAATGTCTCCTGTGGATGGATCAACGATCTTCTTCTCAAACAGAACAAATAATGGAAAAATGCAAAGGTGATCCTGCGCTTCAGGTCAATTGCGGGGGGGCTGGTCCAATATCTGCTGAATGGATGACTCCAAAAGCATTATGGATACGTCAAAATGAACCTCAAATATGGGAAGAAGCGAAGACGATTTGTGAATACCAAGACTATATCAATTATAAACTTACAAACATAATGTGCGCCTCTTCTTGTAACGCTGCGTCTCGGTGGCACTTTGATGGAGAAGAATGTTTAGAAGAATCGACTCCTGAAAATCCGTTCCCAGGAAGGCCAGTATCGATGTGGGAAAAATTGGGCATTCCTGAGTTGGCTGAAAAACTTCCATTGAAGTATATTCATATGGGAGGCCTCGTTGGGAGATTGACAGAGGAAGCTGCTAGACATTTAAATTTACGTGTAGGGACAAAAGTAGCTCAAGGAGGTCCTGATGCGTTCGTCGGGATGGTAGGTCTTGGGTGCATCAACCCTGGACAATTGTGTCTAATCACGGGATCATCTCATTTGCATTGCGTCGTTACTTCTACTCCAGCTACCGCTCCAGGCATTTGGGGCGCTTATAAAGGTGCTCCTTTGCCGGGAATTTGCTTTGCAGAGGGAGGGCAGGTACGAAACACAAATAATTTTCAATTTCAGTTCTTATTTTTCATTCTCTTCTGTTCTCACATTATGTATCATACATACTTCTGTTAGTCGTCAACCGGTAGTATCATTCGATGGTAGGTTACAAATTTACAATACAAAAAAATCAAGTCTCGTTTTCATATGATTTTTTCTTCTTTCTCGTTTTCTCACATCATTATATTATAACATCACAAAAAACCTTCCTACCTCGCAGGGCACGGAACATTCTTGGTGAAAGTGAAAGAGAGTACAAGGAATTTGACGAAGAGGCCTCTAAATATCACCAGGATGCGATGGTCTTGTTGCCTTAGAAACCTTCCAGGGTAGTCGGACTCCTGTGACTGATCCACTCCAGCGTGGGCTTTACTTGGTCTCACACTTGCACACACTCGTGCACACATATGGCGAGCCTTAATGGAATCTGTCTGCTTCGGAACACGATCATGCTTGGAGGGGCTAGAAAAGGCAGGTCATGGGTGTGACGAGATTGTTATCGCGGGGGGTGCAACGAGAAGCGACTTATGGCTTCAAATGCACGCAGATGTAACGGGAAAGCCGGTAGTCGTTTGCGAATTTATAGATGCCCCACTATTGGGATGCGCCATTCTAGCGAGTGTTAATGCTGGTGTTCACGAGACAGTCAACGATGCCGTCAATAACATGGTCAGAAAAGCAAAGCGTATTAAGCCTTCCGAAGTATCCTCGAAAACTTACGATGAACTATATACTCGTCTTTATAGCGGATTAGGGAGTGCAACGAGACCTATTCATCATGCTATTGCTGCTTTTAGTAGAGGCGGTCATATTTCAGCCATACGTAGTGCTCTCGACGACGAAAGTAAAAATACAAGACTAGAAGTTCCAGTACCATGATCGATGTGGATTCCCAACAATATCCCCTTCACTTCTTGCCTCTGACTGGTCTAACATTCGAGGGGAAGTACAGCGCTGTATAGACGCGGGATGTTCCCGGCTACATATAGATATCTTTGATGGAGTCTTTCTGGACTCTCCACACGCCTTAACATTCGGTCCACAGATGGTTGACGCAATTCGAAGATGTTCGGATGATACTATATTAGATCTACATATATGTGTTGATCGTCCTGCACGGTACATCCAAGCGATGAAAGAAGCTGGTGGTAACACATTTATATTTCAATGGGAGGCTGTAAAAGATGCAAGGGAACCCTTGAAAGCAGCTCTCGAGATTGCCAGCGAAGTGGTGAAGTCAGGTATGTTATGCGGAATTTCTATCAATCCTCTACAAGTGTTGAGGAGATCTACCCTATTTTGAATTCTGGTTTGATCGCTGTCGTTGATGTTCTTGCTGTAGAACCTGGATTTGGAGGGCAAACTTTCCAAGATAGCGCTATTGAAAAGATAGAAACATTATCTCAATTCCGGGGAAATTCTCCTGTAGAAAATCACTTTAAGATAATGGTGGATGGTGGTATCAATAAAGACACTGCCGAGAGAGTAACTGCCGCAGATATATTGGTCGCTGGAACTTTTTATTCAAACATCCTGACCTACGAGACGGTATTGCAAAAATGAAGGCATCTCGTCGCAACTAATCATATTGCTCGCATTAGCAAAAGTCGCTAATATCAAAAGTGAGATTGAGAATAAGAAGTAATACATTCCCGATATAGACGTCGTCTATGAAGCAGAAAACAAAAACAACACAAGAACAACAACTATTGGCAACTTTAAAGCGGCTAAGGTGATAGATGATTCTGCAGGTATTCAATATGCAAAAGTCCTAGCTAAATCAATGAAAAAATCAAGTCATAGTAAATGTAGATACTACATAAATATATTATAAATACCATGGTAATGCTAAACATAAATGGTGAAATAATCCAACTAGTACTCTTCGCCGAGTTCTTCTGGTTCACCGCTATCAGCTCCAACTTCCTCACTGTATGAATAGTAATAATAATAATAATAAAGCAGGAAAAATGATGACGGAGTAAAAGTTTAAAATGAGTGAGAAAAAAAAGACTTCAAGATTAAAAAACTGCATGGATGATTACCACGTATATATACTTACTAATCTTTCTCTAATGCTGCGAGATCTTCACGCGCTTCGGAGAATTCACCTTCTTCCATACCTTCTCCAACATACCAATGGACGAATGCACGCTTGGCGTACATAAGATCAAACTTATGGTCAATACGGGAAAGAGCTTCAGCGATTGCTGTTGTATTTGCAACCATACAAACCGCACGCTTGACTTCAGCCAAATCACCTCCAGGTACATTCTTAGGAGGTTCGTAGTTAATACCACACTTGAATCCGGTTGGGCACCAATCAACGAATTGGATTGTACGCTTGGTCTTGATGGTGGCAACAGCAGCATTGACATCCTTAGGAACAACATCACCACGGTACATAAGGCAACATGCCATGTACTTACCATGACGAGGATCACACTTCGTCATCATGTTTGTTGGTTCGAATACGGTACTAGTGATTTCAGCAACCGAAAGGGATTCATGGAAGGCCTTGTCAGCACTGATAACAGGAGCATACGAAGTCAACATAAAATGAATACGTGGATATGGGACCAAGTTCGTTTGGAATTCAGTAACATCAACATTCAATGCACCATCGAAACGAAGGGATGCGGTCAACGAACTAATAACCTGAGCAATCAAACGATTCAAGTTGGTGTAGGTTGGTTTTTGAATATCAAGATGACGACGACAGACATCGTACAAAGCCTCATTGTCCAAACAGAAGGTACAATCGGTATGTTCCAACAAAGCATGTGTCGACAAGACAGAGTTGTACGGTTCAACTACGGCTGTTGAAACTTGAGGACTTGGTGATACCGCAAATGACAACTTCGATTTACGACCATAATCGACAGAAAGACGTTCCAATAAAAGAGAACCAAGACCGGATCCGGTACCACCACCAGTTGCGTGGAAGACCAGGAAACCTTGTAGACCGGTACAGTTATCAGCAAGTTTACGGATACGATCTAAGACTTGATCCACAATTTCCTTTCCGATAGTGTAATGACCGCGTGCGTAGTTATTAGCAGCATCTTCCTTTCCAGAAATGATTTGTTCCGGATGATAAAGTTTGGAGTACTTTCCAGTACGGACCTCGTCACAACAGTTGGTTCTAAATCAACAAGACAGCACGGGGGACGTGCTTTCCAGAGGAAGTTTCACTGAAGAAAGTGTTGAAGGAATCATCAGCAGCACCATTGGTTGTGCCATCGGTTGGCATATCACCATTCGAATCAATACCATGCTCTAAACAATAGAGTTCCCAACAGTTGTTACCAACTTGGATACCGGCCTGACCGAGATGGATTGAGATACATTCTGTTATCCAAGAAGAAAAAGAAAGTGGTTGGAACGAAAGGAAAAAATCAATATGAGTTGACAGTGATATTAATAACGACCACGAAAACGAATAAATAAAGAATATCAAGTCATAATACACCCACTATCTACATTTTCGGAAACCAAACAATCTCACGGTACCCGTAATCTCCTATCAACACAACGATTGTATATTACTTACCACGCATGATTGATGTTAGAGTTTAAAAGAAGAAAAAGGATGTAAAGAGCATAAGCTAGTTCAAAGGGGTTACAAGTTAAACTTCTCGCGACAAGAGGTAAACTATGCGGTGACGATTAGTCGATCATGGTTGGATTCAAACGCCTAAACAACAACAAACCTCCTCCACTCTCAACTCCTCAACTCAAAAAAGTCAATAACGCAATCTTCGCGCTACGTACGCGCCGGGCCAGTCGGCTTGAATCTTTCTCAACAAAAAATGACACTGTCTCGTGTGACCTCGCGTTATACATACTTATAGGTACTCTGATACCCTAATACCACAGCACAATTTTCTATATACTAGCAAGAAACTAAAAGATAAAAAGTACAATATATATAAAGTTAAAAGTGGCACTTCTCCACTACAATTAACGTAAGTTTAATTCTAAAAATGATTACAACTAATGTAGAGTCATGATATCTCGCAGTGAAATTACACGCGCGTAGATTGGCTTGAATATAATATAGAATAATATTTTTAGGAATTAAGATCCTAATAGTGTCATATAAGATAGTAGACAATTAAAGAACCGAGACATGCAATCAGTAAATTCGATCTAAGGTGAAGCTTGGAAAGGATATCAACATTAGCAATTCATCACTTTTTCGTTGATTGGAAAAAGCAACGCTTTGACCGGGGGGGGGGGGGATTCGTAAGGACAATATTCGCTCTCCAAATGGTGGCTTGCATAAAAAGAGATCGAAATGAAAGTTCCTTTGCTGTTTAGTTTTTCTTCTTCTCCCTTTTCGCTCTTACAGAAATCTTCAGCATAATATTTCCGCTCGCTCGTGTGATGATTCGATATTCGATTCAGCTAGTATCTGTACCTTATAGTAATCATCTATCTTTTTGACCAGATACAAAGATGAATAACTTCTCTCTATTCACTATTGTTTGTGGTAACATTGACCTATTCCTAGTTTCGCTATCGCCTCAGCATTTCCAAATGTCTTGAGCATTCCCGCCGGTAAGAATCCAAATTCACACGCACATCTCCAGTTATTGTTGTTCTTGTTACTTCCTGTTTTTTTCGTGCTCCCATCGTTCATTTTGAACCAATCTTCTTCGTTATCCTCTACATTATTCTTGACTTCGTCGTTGCTCTCTTTTTTGTCCAGAGAACTACTACTACTACTACTACTACTATTAGATATCTCCTTTTCGTTCTTATCGCGTCCCGATTCGTTCGACAACAGCTCATTCGATTCGTTCGAAGTTTTGTTTCTGGATGACTGATTTGGGATTATTATACAGCTGGACTGCTGTTCGTTGTTGATGATATCTTCCTTCTTATCTACCTTCGTCTTTTCTATCATCAATGCAGTAGCAGTAGCAGTAGCATTATCAGTCGTGCTAGTATCAGCAGCAGTACTTGTTGTATTCGTTCGTTGCTTTTTGGTGATGCCCATAGGGAACCAGAAAGACATTTGCATCAGGACAATCAGTGCGATGGTCCCGATCGGAATTAGTATCCCCGTTAAACTTGTTTCCATCCTCTAGCTAGTTGTAGTTCTCTTGCAAGTATTATCTTATGTCGTTGCAGTATTTTTTTACATTTGTTATGTTGTTGGACAAGAAATAAATTTAAAAATTGCCTTTTTTCTGTTTAACTGATTTTAAATATATTTTAGTCGAACTAGTCAAATGGAGTCATTAATCAATATGATTTTAAAAAGTGTTAATAATTAATTCTTTGTGTGCCGATTATTTCACGATGGCATTTCATTATCAATTTATTGTCTACCTTGTCTACTATCAAACTACTCACAAGTAATACGAAAACTTCAGTAGCATTACCTGTTATATAAACAAAAGAACTGTTAAAATAAACATAAACAAAAATCATCATCCATCATGGAAGCAATCGGTAGTCATCAGGGGATTAATTCAGCAGCAACACAGGTGGGATTTAATTTCTTTGTATTGATGAGTCGTCAGGGGAAGATCCGTTTATCTGAATTTTTTCAATCCTATACAGAATCTGAAAAACGTCGTATAACAAAAGATATTGCTGCAGATATTCTTCCACGTGCACCTAAAATGTGTAATATTATTGAAAAGGGACCATATAAATTTGTTTATAGACGTTACGCCAGTTTATACTTTGTTGTTGGTGTACCACTTGGTATGAATGAATTAATTGTTTTAGAGCAAATTCATTTATTTGTAGAAGCATTGGATGGGTATTTCAATTCAGGTAAATGTTATTAAAGATACAAGAGAAAAACCTTACCAACCTATATTGTCCTGTCTTGTCCTGCCTATTTCTAATATTTTAACATTTTTATTTCTTCTTCCTTTTAATCTTAATAATAATAATAATAAACAGTTTGCGAATTAGATCTTGTATTTTCACTTCATAAATCATTATTAATTTTATTTGAAATGTTCATTGGCGGGATGCTATGTGAAAGTAATAAAAGAGAGGTACTTAAAGCAATTGTAGAGGCTGAAGAAATGGTAGAAGAAATGACGAAACCAGGAGAAGATACAGCAAGTCAATTAGATGACGGTTTGAGTTTCCAGGAACAATTTCAACTTGGACGTAAACCTGGACGTAGAACTGGTGGTGGTGGTGGAGGAAGAATGTAAGGGTGTAAGTATATAATAAGATCAACATAAAATCTAAATACTACCATGTATCATACGTTGACATATCGATCGTCTTTTGACATAGCCAACCAAATCAAACAACGAATACGCCTAATGATGAAGAATAAAAAATAATTAAGACTGTTTTATAATAAATCATTTTATCTAGTTACAAAATTATTTACTTTCCTTATCATTATTTATTGATGATCCTCTTCGTTATTTGCATTATTTAATTTTCCTCTTTATTCATTACTCATTGATCTTTCTTCGATTTAGCTTCCTCTTAATTCATTATTTATTGATCTTTCTTCGATTTAGATTATAGATTGTAAAAGCAACGTGTCAGGATTTCAGTGCATCAAATAATCGCCCTTTAAGCCGACCCGCTTGTACTTTCATCATTAGCAGCATTTGCTGGAACGTCCTGTGGTCCTGAACTAATAACCTGTTCCACTACCGTGTTAAATGAACTACAATGACCACATTGGATACCTAAAAAGTGCCAATTACGTGCATGACTCTTTGTTTCACAATCATTGCACATAATATCCACAATACGTTGTAAGTCACTTGGCATAGGATGTTCGGAAATGTCTCGAGCACGAGCCTCCCACGCTGCTGCCATAGATTGTTGAGAGACAACAGTCTTTTTACAAATAGGACAACGGTAGTCAAAACCAGCCAATTTTCGAAAGCAATGGGCATGGATGGCATGACCACATGGTAAGTCTTGAGGAGATTGCCGTGAGGAGAACATATCTTCTCTACAAACTGGGCAGTTATTTTTATATTTATCCTTGAAACACCGATGGGTATCAAATACATTCACGGAGATACACATACAGCATTCTGAGCAATGTCTGAAGTTCTCCTGACCACCCACACGACAAAATCCGCATTGGTCGCAATGGAATGGCTTTTTGGACTATGGTATGGTATCGTATCCAATTTCATATTCAATAGTATCGGATGGTACGATTAACAAAAGAAATGAAGATAATTTAGGTAAGGAAGGAAGGAAGTGACTTCAATCCAAGCATACTACTGGACTGGCATCCGCTGCATTGTACAGATTTTTTTTATTTTAAATAGACGTACCTGACTCATCCATAGATTACATTTGTTACAATGATACTCTCCGAATATCGTTTTGCAGTTGATGCATTGATTCCTATAGCGTTGAAATTTAATCGAATTAAGTAACAATTTGAAAATCGAATAGTATTGATAATAGTTAGATCCATGAGAAGTCATCAACATTTTTATGTCCGAGAAACAAATTGATAGACAAAAAAGATTTTTGGTCTCCGTAGCTTTCATTTCATATTCAGCACAATTCGATTTCAAAACAAAAACAAAACAAAACATTAAAATAGTACTTACGAGCCCATCTGTCTTGTACCACACAATTTGCAGACTACTTCTCGGACCATGAAACGATTCATTGAAGGATGTCCTGGTGGACTTGTCTCGTCGTGACAGATACGACATCCCACAACTCTATTGCAGCATGGGGCAACCATATTACAATTCCGTTCATAGTGAGTACACTTGCTATCCGCTTGTGCTGGTAGAATTGGTGACGGAGGTGGTGCAACTTCTGTACGTCCACCACTCATTAGGTTTTGTATACGCATACGTTTCTCTTGATCACTTAGGGTATTGTCACGCATAATTCCCTGTATAGCACGTCGACGAGCTACGGCAGCATCTTCCTCTACAAGTGGATTTACCCCAGCAGCGTTATCATCGTTCCCTTCGTCGACGTCATCATCATCGTCTTCGTCGTTCATATGATCTTCCCCATCCCCTTCAGAATCGTCGTCGTCATCATCATCATCGTCATCATCGCTGTCCACCATAACGATATCATCATCATCCATGAAATCTTCTTCGTCTGCCATGATGAGATACTGTATCAATATGTAGAGTGGTAGAGCACGTTAAGTTTGAAAAAGAGAAGGCGAACAAAGTATAGTAGTACGGTATTTGTACGTTTAAAGATCAGTTCGATTGCAATTGTAGAATGGACTGGGAATACGATTAGCGCGAACGTTAAAACGTAACAAGTCAAATGTTGTTCTATGATGTTCAGAAATTCGGTAAGAAGAGGCTATTAGTACCGGTAGTGATTCGCTTTTAATACTGCGAATAGCACTCAATACTTCTCGCGCAATATAGTAAGCGTGACAACAAGTTTTGTGGTTAAATTGGCTGAGGTTGTTTAATCACGAGTTTCGAAAGAACTATTACATCCATACCCCTGCATTCATCGCCGTTAATAAAAACTCGTCGCGTATCATCAAATTAAAATAATTAGGCCTGGACCATTTTCACCCTAGCGTGTTTCGGTGAGTTAAAATTAAAAAGAAACTACTTATCTTAATATTAAATTTGTGCCCATTTAAGGCCCATCTAATGTGCTGTAACAAAATATGTGCCGCAAATAAATACAGTGCGTGTGTTAATCATGCATGTGCCGTGTGCATTTAGTGCCAGAAATACAGTTGGTACATCCATTGCGGCACAAATTTGAATAAATTAATTTTAATTCGCCGGAACACGTACTAGGGTGGACATGGTCCTGTGGCAGCAACAACCACGACAAAATATCCAAGGGGGTATCATAAATGACTCTTCCAGTACATAAAACGCAGGGATCACTCATGATTTACGAGACTTCATATTTTTTTCATGCCTTTGTATTATTCTTGTTGCAACAACAAAGTATTGATGTATGATATATTGATTGATTATTATTAGGAGTGTATACAATAGATGGAAAGGGAAATCTTTTCACATATTCAAGCTAGATATCGCACTCTACACCTTGCTCCGACAACATTAAGCACTATGTTTGTTCAACAACAACAACAACAACACAACGCAATGCCATGCCACCAAGCTATGACTGTGGAGCGGAGGGAGGGACACAGTTAATGATTGTATTTTGTTTTGATTCCATTTCTTTGAATATGAGCACCAAAATATGTTGCTGGAGATTTTTTAAATCGTAAATACATTGATATCTGATGGAGTGTAACGTTAGTTACTAGTATAGAACATTCTGTAATGAATAATAAAGTGTATATATTTTTTTTAATAAAAAACACTTTGTCTGTCCTTGTTTATCGATGTGGTGGGGGGCTACGATTTTAAAATTTTAAATTTTTACATTTGATTGTTGTTTGTGTGAAGGCATTTTTCAGCGCGATTAGCTACAGCACTGTAATAGCTGCGTTCAGCACCGAAAAGCTAATAAGCAGTGCAGTCTTTATTCTTTGTGTTTTTACTTTCTACTCACCCTGATCCATTATTGCAACTACAAAGAAGCACTTGTCAACTACCTCTATTACTCGATCGTCCTCATAAAATAAATACAGTTACACTACTGTTCGTATTAGGACAACAGCCGGATCAAACTTCTAGCTTTTTCACGCACAGATTCAGAAGATACGCATTTATATCCTATTATATATTTTCGATCGTAATATTTTCGTGGAATTGCGAAGGAATTTTAAAATATAACAATAACAATAACCAATAATAGTATGTCTGTTGATGCAGCTCGACATCGTGGTGGGGTGACGGTACCAATGGGGGGTGATCCATTGGCAACTGCTACACGAAAAACAATGGCTGCTGCTAGTTCGATGACTTCTTCTGCCAGTACTGCTCAATATATTGCAAGATTGACAGATTTTAGACAAATGGACATACAAAGTGCACTGGATCAAATGAAAACAATTCTATCCACCCGACCACACGTCGTGTACAAGACAGCATACTACAGAAAACAAACAAAGAATCACTGGGCCCGTGATGATCCAGCATTTGCTGCATTGGAATTTATATTCCTTACTGTTTCGTGCATTGCATACGCCATCAGTTTCCGAGTACCTGTTACGGAAGGGATAGCTTTTTGGTTGTATTCCGTTCTATTCAACTGGTTGGGATTAGGCTTTATTATTGCTACTGTGGGGAGAGAAATGGCTAATAGACACTTAACAGATCACAAATCTACCAGTCATGTCCGACAATCAGTAGAATGGCTCTATGCCTTTGATATTCACTGTAATGCATTCTTTCCGGTCTTTGTTCTTCTCTGTAAGTAGTGACACCAGCATGTTATTTTATGTTATTTTATGTGATGTGATGTGATGTGATGTGATGTGATGTGATGTGATGTGATGTGATGTGATGCTATAAATGAAAGAAGAAAAATAGAAAACGGGCATCAATACGATTTCTTCTCACATTGCTAATTTCTTTTCACTCAAATTTGACATCAATGCCATAATAGATGGTGTCCAATTTTTTCTATTGCCGTTAGTGCTGGGAAAATCTTTGTTTTCTCTAGTGGTTAGCAATACACTATACGCTGCTGGCTTTGCTTGGTACTGGTATATTACTCACTTGGGGTACCGAGCACTACCATTCTTATCACAAACAGAAGTATTTTTATTTCCCGTCGCTGCAATTGCTTTGGTATTTGTACTAAATTTAGTTGGTTACCCATTCGGATTGGGTTGGAATGCTTCGAGAATTATGGCGCATATTTACTTTGATTAGTATCCCAGATCTAGCAGATTCACATATTTACCTTTCATTTACTTCGGCAAACATGACGTAAACATATTGTACCATTCTTTTCGCGTTAAGAAGATTAGGAATGGACAGTACTGCTACAGCCTCACGGATCTTTTTTGGTGATTCATTATGTTGATGCGAACAAATTGGGAAATTTGGCATTTTCCACCAATGTATTCTATTTATACTTACTAGTAATATCAAAATTCAAAAATTAATTCACGAGATTTTCTTTTGGAAAAATCGTTTTCATTTCTTCTCTCATTAGCTTTTTATTAAGTACTTGAAGTAGTTTACTATATATGTTCGTATGTATGCATGCATGTGTGTTTTTTTCTGGCAGTTTTCCTTCCGGATTCTTCCTGCATGAATGCTTTCCTGTTATACTTTGTACTTTCATTTGTAAGGTAATTGTGCATAATTTCAAGAGATGATAGAAAGTCAAACAATACTCTACTTGTGACTTGGTATTAGGGTCGACTTGGTATTAGGGTCAAGTATGATAAAGATTGAGATCTATGCTTGTTTGGATGTGTTCCAGTCTTGCTTGTGAATGTAGAAGAAATAGTAGAAATGGATAGAAAATATTACATTCATAATGTGTTCATACTTAAAAAAAATGCTTATTTATCTTTATACTATTGGTATAGTATACCGAACCATTATATCTTTAGTTATGTCGTTATTACGACTATAATTCCAGTAAAATATGATTCCTTAATAGACAATATACTACATCGTATTGTCGTTTTGGACCACCATCATAACGGGGATAGGATCTATTTCCCTTCTTTCTCGTTGCCGCCTGCTGTCCTGCCATCGTGATATTGCTACTAGTCCTATTAGTCGTAGTAGGAGAAGCTGTAGTATAATCAGATATTGACTGCAATGTTGTTGCTCCGGTTGTGTAATCCATTGATGATAATAGTAATGATGCACGTGCCAAAACAATAGGCCATAATTCGGATCGGACATGATGATCTTGTTTCGTGGTAGATGAAGTTGGAGCAGTGGTAAGCGTCGTTGTTGACTCTGTTGTTGACGTTGATATTTTCATTGATGTTGTTGTTAATAGACGTCTTCCTCCACGATTTAAATCTAAATAGTATCTGATTTTGTTGGAATGAAATGTAGCAGTATAAAAATATTCCAATGAAGTATTGTATTTCATAACATTGCATGCAATTTGACGTATGTATGAATTTTGTGGTAATAGTAATATTGTCAACGATTTCAATTGATTTTGTTTCAGACCTTTGTTACAGAAAACATCCCAACAACTTTGTTCATGACAGTTATCGATATTTGTCCGTAACGAATTTGTGTTTTTGTTGTTGTTGTTGCTGCTACGTTGTTTGTACAAATCAGAACTATCATTACGGCAGGTGAACAAAGAAAGATATTCGATACCACAATTACCACTGCGGCACCTCATAATTTCTCCTTGTCCTTGTTGCTGTTGCTGCTGCGCTGACATTATTAATGAATCAACAAGAGTTGTCATTTTTGTTCCACTAAAAATGTATTTCCCAAGCTCTAATCGTTTTAGCTTTGTTGCGTATTGTAAAGCATGACAGAATTCTGTCAGTCCATCTTCTTCTTGTTTTTCGTCAGCAGGGAATGATAGTGATGATGATATCGATAACGCTATTAATCGTTGTGACAACATTGTTGTTGTTGTTGTTGTTGTTGTTGTTGTTGTTATGGTCATCGTCATCGTCGTAGTTGCTGCTGCTGCTGCTAGGGCACAACTTAATGCTAATAAACTTCTTTTATCACAGGAACATTCTTTTCCGAAACGAATTGTCTCTACATAATACGGAAGCCGACCAATAAGGTATGCTAAATCTTCATCATCTGTTTTGCATTCAACCTTTAATGATATAAGATTTTGATAGTGTTGATTGGTTCTCAAAGTCCTACAAAATAACTTCCAACAGTCTATTATGATTTCATCATCACTATCATCATCATTTTTATTATTATCATCATACTCGTCATCGTCGTTGACACCGTCATTATTGACACTTTTTTGTTCTTCCTTCTCGTCAGTACTGTTACCACTGGTATAATGAAGGGATTCTGACTGTTGGACGATGATGATGAGAGATGAGTACGTGAATTATTATGATACCATCGCGAACCTCTACAGATTTCAAGTTCTTTTAAGCACGATGATGATGATTCAGGTGGTGATGATGATGATGATGATGATGATGATAATGACATTGACATTGGACGGCAAAATTCCAATGTCCATTCTGGTGTAAAATCTAATCGGATAGCACATTTTTGTACGTTCCAAAATTTCCATAAATTTATAAAGAAATTGTGATGCCTTTTGGGGTCGTAATTATTATTATTCTTGGTAGTAGAAGGAAAATTCAACACCAAATAGGAAACCTCTGTAGTAATAGTAATAATATTTGTAGTAGTTGTTTCCACCATCGACGTATCTTCGTCTACTGATTTTTCTGTTCTATTCTGCTCCTCCTTCTTATCATCAGTTGTGTCGTCGTTATCGTAATCGTCGTCAGTAGCAGCAGTTGAATCGCTGTGTCTGTGCAGTACTATATTATCTCTAATGAATAACAAGGATTCAATCCCAATGCAACCATTGAATTCTATTCGTGACCATTTCCTTGATTGAATTAATACCTGTAAATGCGTTGTAAATATAGATTTTGAATTTGAATTTGTACCAGCATCGTTATCGCCATCATCATCGTCGTTGTTACGGTCTTCACCACAAAAGTTCAGATCTTTACAATACAGACCATTAATGGAATAATCTCTTTTTGCTAAATGAATTTGAAATGATATATAATTTGGATCCATTTTATTCGATAATTGTAACATCTTCATCGGTTCTTGCTGATGCTGTTGTGACGTTAGGATATTGTCAGGAGATCCATCGTTACTACCGAGGTTCGTGCGGTTAGTCTTGGTCGGCAACGGACATCCCCACACTCTCGTCGCAACGCCACCAGCTCTATCACCACTCATTACTATCGTTTCGCCAACTTCTAAAAAAATCTTGTCATACGTTGTTTCCAACCTCTTTTCTTTTGTCTGTGTCTTGATACAGAAGCTCCTTATTGTTCTGCTATTTCTCCATGGAAGATTTTGTTTCGAAAGAAACAATGAAATCTGAAATCTAATCAGACAAATCACAAAACACGTGCTTCAAAACTTGTGTGTTGATCCACGACTGGAAATCAGTCGTACAACTATAAATCAATCGTAACATACCTTTTTGGGGTATAATCGGTATGCTGTTACAAGTGCTTTTTCCGCCAACCATAAGCATTCGCCATCAGCAGTTTAACTATTTCAATTCAAACTACTGTACCGTACAATTTGAAATTGTAAACTGAAAACTGTTTCTTCACGACAATGATGTTGTTCCATAAAAATTTGTTACCTTCCTTTTGAATCTACAAGTTCTCACAACGCTCTAGGTATATAGACAGCACTAACTAGATCTTAGCGGGACATCAATACATAAAATAAAATAAAAACTTTGACCACTATTCAATACTGGAATAATGTCGGCAACTGCATCATTATCGATTGTCCTTCCGGGCGACGATGTTACAGATAAAATCCAGCCAACGTCGGCCAAAAAAAAGCCAAAACTTGGAATAGGTCTTCGATGTAGCGGCGGTGACGATGATGGTGATGGTGATGATAATAGAGTGTTTGCAACCTGTTCTGGGCGGCTCGTACAACGTTCCAATACATATTATGTAAAACAAAATATTCAACGTTATCGTCCATTTCAAGAAGATCGTGTTGTTGGTATTGTAGAAGATAGAGTTGCAAGTGATGGGACCGGTGGTGATATATACAGAGTCAATATTGGTGGACCACATCCTGCTTTATTAAATAATCTAAGCTTTGAGGGTGCAACTAAACGTAACAAACCGAATTTCTCAGCTGGGAAACTTATCTATGCACGGATTGAAACGATCCCTCCAGCTATGGATCCAACACTTTCTTGTCAACTTGGACCTAATGATGCTGGCGTGCCAAGGAAGGATTGGATGACGAATGAAGGAACATATGGAGAATTAAAGGGTGGAACATGTCGGAAAATACCTCTTGGATAGCACGTGAACTTTTGTATCCCGGTAACTTAGTATTGCTTGAATTGAGCAAGTCAATAGCATTTGAGATGTGTGTAGGCGTGAATGGATTTTTATGGGTTCATAGCTCACGACCAGAATATACAATTCTGATCCTTAATGCGATAATGAATAGTCAAGTATTAACAGAGCACAGGTAATAGGGATGGTGAAGGCTTTAGTTGACACAGTAAAACGACAAATAGAAGACAACGAGGATTAGTTAAGTTCGGGGAAAACGATGGAATTTGTTTTTCTGGAACTCAAACTCAAGGACATAATGAGTAAATGTACAACCAAAGTGAACTGGCTCATCGAAATTCTTGACCATGACTACATAACGGTACATGTACTACCAAGATTCTTCAAATAAACTTTAGAACCTTTAATTCGACTACAACATTCGCACTTTTGTCCTTCTCGAGTTTTACGGTTTACGATGTAGAATCCATGTAGAAATATTTATACCCGCTAAGAAGCTCCTACTCCTTCTATCTGGAAAAAGCATCTATTCTTCGATTGTTTTCTTTCGGATTAAACTAGAGTATTCTGATTGTGTGTGTATGTATATATCATAATATTATTCAAAATTTCTCTTCTACTCTAATCATACTATTCTTACAAAACTGGTCAGTGGAAAATACAGTCATCATGACGATTACTTATTTCCTTATGGGAGGTAAAAATCATCTAGATACGACATTGGCTGTTACTACCGTCTATATTTTGAGAACGTAGCAATGTACTTTTGAATAGAGAAAATAATAATTTCAAACTCCATGACGACCCAAAGGTTGCGAAATCTTATTTTTGACAGACATCATAATATTATAGTACTATATTTTATCACTGACCATCAACCCTCACTATTATTTCGTACTGTACAAATCATTCATTCTTCTTCTTCTTCTTCTTCTATTCATCTGCTGGATCCACCTCACCAGCAGCAATAAATACAGTTTCTTTTTCTGTACGTTTGGTACCATCAATTTCTTCAATATAATGTGTCATTTCACGTTTGATATTCCCTTCTTGATCCCAAGATTCTTTGACGTCTGTAATGATTCTTGGTGTTAGCAATTTACGTCCCATCCTTAATTTTGTCTGTAATCCTTTTTCTTCGAGACCTTTAATACGATCTTTTATATTTGAACTAATTTCTTGAACCTTTCTTGTACCACCAGTATAACCATCTGGTACATTCTTTACCTGACGTGGACCACGAAGATCATCTTCTTCCTCGTAGTCTTCTTCTTCTTCCTCGAAATCTTCTTCTTCCTCCTCTTCTACTTCGGGAGTATTTCCCCATCCGGGTGGTGGTGCATCATGTCCATCGGGATTAACATTTGTAGCAGCAGAATTGATAGTAGGAGCTGATGATGATGATTGATCCTTCTTTTCTGTTGCACTTTTATCAGGAGTGGACGTAGGTCTTTTCCCTGATCTCCCTTTAAAAGGTGACGGAATAATAGACTTCTTAGACGGCACTGGTTCTGATGCTCCAGCTGCAGGTGGAGAGGGAGAACCTGCAGTTTTCTTTGGTTGAATAGTCTTTTGATCCGGTTGCGTTTCGACCGTATTCTCTACCTCATTAGAATTACATGTACAACATAACACCATGGTATTATTTTTAATTTGTCTTGTACCGGCGTCTATTATATGAGACTTTGAGTCTAATTTCTGTATTTTTTTCTTTATTGTCGTATTTGAGAGAAAGAAGATGTATTTACGGAAGTACAAATTGTGTTGTAATCGCTAAGATAATAACTCCTGTTTTCGATTTTCTTCTCTTGACAATTGTATTCCGAGTTGTGGTTGTGTCATTGTGGGGGGAGTACGGTAGGCGTTGACACGAAAATTGTGAATTTTTGTCTTGGGTTCGTTAAGTTTTAGTCGATTCCGAGTCTTTGTGCCTCCGTTCGTCGCACACGATGACTGTTCGTCGTTTTAGGTTTTCGTCGAAAAGCTACTACACAAAACTAACTGGAAAACAGAACACAAAAAAAATCCCAGTACTTTTAAACTTAACAACTTAACAACTTATATTCCTTCCGAAGCAACGTTGACAGTAGGCCAGAATCACACATTCAATTCGGTTTAATTTAATACAACACAACACAACACAAAAAATCATGGCCCCGACAGATTCTGAAAAAGCAGAAGAAATGAGAAAACGTGATGCGGAAAAATTGAATGCTCGAAAGAAGAAATTTGATGCAGCAAGATTCGCTCATATCGAAAAAACAAATGAAATACATGGACAACCAACGGTTGTGGTAAGGTCATTAGATGATAACAATAACAGCAACAAGGAGACTGTGCAGGAAAAAAATAAACGAAAAGGTTGGGGAATTTTTTCAAAGAAGAAAAACAACAATAACAACGCAGAAGATACCACAACAACATCAACAGTGACAAAAGTAATTAAAAGTCCACCACCAATCGCAGCAAGATCAGTCAAACCTACAAATATTCCACAAGCGGTATCAGCTGGTTGGGCATCAGTAGATAAAAAAAATGAACGGACATTACCGGTGGTACATTCATCCGAACCAAACTATCCAAGACCACCGGAATTATCATCATCGACAACAACTAGTAGTACTACTACCAACGATAAAAAGTCGAATAGACCGAAAACTCCTGCAAAGCCAATGTTCAAGACCGTTGGGTACGGTACTGCAACTACCACTAATAGTAGTAGTAATAATACTAATACTGTGTCTAGTACTATCGCCAATTTTGGGGGTAATATTAAAACCAAAATGGGTAATCCAAGACAGATGAAGCAACCAAAAGTTTCATCAAGTACTAGCGAATCTATGGATAATAATGGGAATATAACAAGAACAATTACACGACAAATAAAAGACCCCAGTACTGGAAAAACTACAACGGAAACTGAAATCATTGAAATACCAGCATCCAAAAAGTAGTATTCTATACTTCTTTATTTGAATAGTTAATTGGTTTATTGTAAACTACTTACATACCTACTTAATTACTTTACTACTTCATTCTTCTTATTACCAAGTCAATCTAAAAAATCTAGGACAGAGCTAATTATCTAGTTAACTAAAAGTAGTCTCTTCTCTCAGTACCCCTATTAAAGAAAAATTAGGCTTAGAAAAATAGTCCGCCAACATACGGTAATATAAGTTTGCCGCAGGTCCCAAAATTTGCTGGCCCGTCCGGCGCAAAAGAAATGACACTTCAAAAATTCTCAATCGTAAGCACGGAGCGAGACATGGATAATCAATCAATAAACAACAATAATGAACGAGACATGGATAATCCTTGACAATGAACAACGATTTAATACAACAAAAACAGCAGGCGGCGATTAGTAACATCAAAACATTACAGAACAAGCCCTTTCATCGCAATAAGAAACTGTGAATCAAATAGGATCTCTTTCTCATTAAGCAGGGACTAAAGAATCGAATAGGCGGAACAAATACCAAGTCACGATAAAAGGAAAAACTGATCAAAAATGGGAGATACTTCTACTCCGACTCCGATTCCGTCTGCGAATACTGGAAAGGAGACACCAACGGCAGCAACGGCGATGACGAGTGATCAAGCAACAAATGCTGCCCAGTCGACGACAGGACCAGAACAGCCTGTGCTTCAGGTCGAGACGGCAGCGTTGCATCGGCTCCACCACCAGTAGCTCAAGATCCTGCACATGCTCTCTTAAGCCTTGCTGGTGGTCAGCAGGACTTGACAACAACAGGTAACAATGAAGTTGCAGTTGTACTAGCCGAAGTTGCTGCTACTGCTACTGCTACTGCTACAACTGCTGAACCAGTGATCGGAGGCACTGACAACAATGACATTCAAGCAGCTAAGACGAAGAAACGAAAACTTAACAACGATAAAAATAAACAAACAATTCCAATGGTGATCCTCCAGATTTTTCTCATTGGATGAATCCTGGAGAAGATATTGGTGATTGGGATGTTCTTTGTGGACGTGGAGGTAAGTGAGACCTTTGTTAATCAAGTAAATGTTTCGTAGTTCGAATGAATTATGTTGCGGCAGTGATGGTAATACAATTGTGATTTTTTCTCGTCGACTCTTTGCGTCATTCTTTCATGTATTCATTATTTCTCATCTTGGTCTTACGCATTATTCAAAAAATAATATATATGAAAACATCTCAATTCAAGGCGAGAGCAATAATCATGTTGGAAATAAGAGGTATCGAAAAGTCGTTGATGAAAGGAAAGTAGAATATCGAAAAATTAACTCAAAGCAAAGAAAATTGAAGACGGTTTTTGTACGAGATATCGTCTCGCATATCAATAAATGTGGAGGACGTTTTATCGACGTTGACAGTAAAGGAAAATATTACGTTGTAACTATGGAAAAGGCAAGGAAAAAGACGTAAGTTATCGGTTATCCGGTGTTTTTGTTCCAAGATTAATTTTTGTGTACCGTCCATCATCCTTTAATCGATCATCTAGCTCTAACAGCATTATTCTGTATCCTCCCCTCCTCCGGTTTTGATTTTGGTCATATACCTGCTACTGCCAATATATTGAATAGATCACAAGCACTGCGTGAGACGAAGGAACTTAAGTGGTTAAATATCGATGAAACAAAGGATAAGAAGGATACTATCAGTAACAAAAACATAATCTGTCCGTTTTGTAAGATACCTGGTCACAAAACAAAAATCGCAAAAGCATGCTCCTTCCATAACGAATGGCTCGATGCTAATAAAACCAGTGTTCTCAACAACATCAACATTGATGGCAGCGGCAGCACCGGTACCGGTACGGGCGTAGCTAGTATTGCTACTGTCCAGCAGTTATCACCATCAGCTTTGCAAGCAGCAAATGAAAATACGAATGATGCTAAACTACCCCCATCAGAGACTGCTGGTACGAACGCTACTAGTACTACAAACGTTTTGCAAGTACCAAAAGTAGAACTAAATTTGCCCAATGAGAGCGCCAATAGTATCACTTTACCAACAACAACAGATGATACCGTTGCGGCGAGCAAAACACAAGTTGAAGTGTAAATAATAGTAAAAGGAATGAAAATCAAGAATTATATGGGAAATGGTGATCGAAAAAATAACATCCATGGTGTACATGGTATAGTATTGACAGTATTGATAGTAGGAAATATATACGCACGCCTATAGGGGAACATACGATAGTACTATTCAAATAGTCATAATATCCTACAATTACATACTGATTTTTTCTTCGTATGACTATTCGTAAACAGTAGTGTAAAGTGGAGGTAAAAAGTTTTTATGTGATTTTTATCTATCGTAATGAACTGAATGACTCGCATGATCCATATCCTCGACACATACTGGTAGCATTAACTTTGTTTCGATCTTCCGATATATTGTATATAGAAATGAACAAAGGTGAATTTTTTTAATATATGGATGATAATTGAACATTTTTATTTATGATTAAATAATATAAGTTGTTTGTTTACTCAAGAGCCATGGCACCTGCAACAATTTCAAGAAGTTCTTGTGTAACGGCGGCTTGACGAGCACGATTGTATTGAAGACTTAATTCCTTTTCAAGGGCACCGGCGTTGTCACTAGCACTTTGCATAGATTGCATTCGTGCGGCAAGTTCGGATGCAACAGATTCTTGTAATGTACGAAGGACTTGTCCATTTAGGTACAGAGGAAGGATTGAGTTAACAATTTGAAGTGGATCTTGTTCGAAGATCATATCATTAGGGAATTCTTGCGGTTCAGCAACGGCAAGTTCGGTACGTTCGACACTGAATTCACCAGATTCGGATGTCAATTGAAAACTTCATCACCGGTTTGGGTAATATCAGAAGCGGAGAAAGGAACCAATGTTCGGACTGCTGGTACAGAGGCGATAAGAGAAACAAACTTGGTGTAAAGTAATTCGATGGCATCGGTTTCACCAGAGAGGAAGGTGTTTAATAATTCCTCAGAGATGGCAAGGGCATCCTTGGCGTTAGGGTTTTGT
This sequence comes from Fragilariopsis cylindrus CCMP1102, assembly GCA_900095095.1. Lineage (NCBI taxonomy): Eukaryota > Bacillariophyta > Bacillariophyceae > Bacillariales > Bacillariaceae > Fragilariopsis > Fragilariopsis cylindrus. The sequence continues at coordinate 41,100 of FMBT01000428.1, forward strand.
CCACATTCAAATTTGGCACGGATAGGGAACTTACGACGTTCAAAGTAAGCAATTCCCTTAACTCCAATAAGAACCATATCAACCTCAATACCTTGAGCGGTAAGTTCCTTATAACGGGCTTCAGCCTTCTTGATCATAAATGAGTTGTATCCTCCGCAAAGTCCGCGATCACCTGTGACAACAGTCAATGTAACCTTCTTGACCTCACGTTGTGTTAAAAGAGGAAGATCCATAGCTTCACCTCCTAATCGAGCAATCAAACCACCGAAAACAGATTGAAGGTTTCCGAAAATGGACGTGTTGCAAGGACGGCATCTTGTGCACGTCGGACCTTGGCGGCCGCGACAAGTTTCATTGCCATGGTAATCTTCTTTGTGTTCTTTACCGAGGAAATACGATCACGGATAGCTATTATTCGAGTTTTAAGAAAAGAAAGAAAGATCAATCACGATTGACGTAGCAGTTAAGAGGATTCATTCGGAGAAGTAGAAGAAAGAAGGTAAGAAAGAGATACGATATGCAAGGAAAGGATCTCCAACGACTATAGATTCGGTGATAGCGACGACGGCAGAAGAAAAAGATGGATGATGTATGATGTCTATGTCCTTCCAGAATGACTTTTTTCTGCGCATCATTTGCCACCCTTTCGTCCTATCCTATTGTGGTGTATTGTGGTATGCGTCTAGCCTAAGTTGCCTATCTATTCAGTATATACGGCATGATAATTTTTTCCCAGGCTAAAATATAAAGGATTCGATATTTCCTTATGACGTACGCGCGTCGCAGCGAGTAACTCAACGTACCATTAGCTTTACCATCCATGACAATTGTAGCACGACGATTAGCATGTGATTGACTAGGTGCAACAACATTATCAAGAGCACGTCCACCAACAGCAGGAACACTGGTAGTGAAGGCAGCAGGACCTGATGTGAAAGCGTTGGCTGTTGCCAAAAAGGCTGCTAGACAAAAGAATCTCATGGTTATTTAATTTATTTTTTTTGTTTTGTATGAAATTGTGGATATTATCCTAGACAAATCTCAGTAAACGGCGGTAAAATAATGAGATTGTGCGGTTTTCATAATCGAAGAAACAGCAGGTGATACAGTAGGTCAAAATCTCTCTCGTGCGCATGTGTTCAACTTGCGAACGCACGACGCACACACTCGAGAGGGCATCCGGCATTTCGTACGTGGGAATCTCAATGACGTGCGTTTTGCGTTTGTCTTTGTGTGCCGATAACTTACTAGGGTTGCATCAAAAATTAATCGACACAAAAAATAAATTTACGACTAGCTCGACCAAAGCGTGTCTTACGCGTGATTTTTTATGCATGCGCTTCATCTGTTCGATTAAATCATGCATCATAAATGGGGAAATAAATACATAACATGAACCTCCCCCAAATCAACTTTATTATTTATTTAATAAAATGTTTTTTCGAAGTTGGTGATGCGTCACACGTAAATCATCATAACAACGACCAACATATTCTTCTTCTGTAACTCGTCAGCATTTCATTACAGTACGACAATACCGTAGAGTATTATTCACATTGACAAGATAAGAAATAAGAAATAAAGAACTTATACATTACTATTGATGCTGTTGTATCATAATTCGAATCAATCTCAAATTATCAAACAATAATAATAATAATAATAATAATAATAATAATAATAGTCCAGCCAAACTATGAATACCTTTAAATCGGTTATATTCCTTTTCTTTGCAGCTGCAGTAGCTGTAAACGCGTTTCAGCAGTCGACGTCACTATATTCGACGAGAGCATTAACTACTTCTAGCACTTCTTCCACTTCTTTGCATATGACGGTGTTGACCTACAAAGGAAAGAAAAAGAATTTTAAAGAGGGTAGTCCCTTAAAGAGTGCTGTTGCTGGTCTTGGAGTTAAACCAAGATACAGTTGTAAGAAGGGTGACTGTGGTAGTTGTACATTGAGTGTGGGCGGTCAACGAGTCAAACCATGTGTAGGGAAGGTTCCTGCTGAACCACGTCTTAAATCATTAATAGAAAAGGGACTTGAAATCAAATAGATTATAATTATGCATACATGTATGTATGCATACATGTATGCATACAAAAAATTGTACCGTATTATTCATGCGAGAGAAAAAGGAAAGAATGGAGGTCAAAAAGAGGAGTGTGACAAGAAAAAATATGAGTTCTACCTATTTTGGTTTGGAGAATTCATTGTCCATCGACTTACGCATGTAAACGTACTTTATCATCACAAAACACACTTACAACGTTCCAAACGTTTCAGTACTTGTTTTCAAAAACTCGAATCGAATCTTTTGGTGCTATAATGAAGACCTAAAAAAAACTATATACCGTATCCCAATTAGAACTTGGGAGAAAGCTTACAATACATCATATATATACGAGTAATTAAATAAGAAATCGATCGCTAACAATACATAAAAATAAATAAAAATCGATGATTAAATATAATATTTACAGAATTTTGTATTTAAAAAATCTCTCTGCTTTTCTTGTCGCATTCATTTTGCTTTGAAGGCGTTTTCGCATTACATGTGACTGATGCTCCATCAAAGAGTCATGAATGTATTGTGTGTGTATTTGTATATAATGTGCACGTATTTTATAGTGGTTCTCAAAATCGGTTTATTCGTTTCAGTATACATTAATGTATGTATTGGTGTTCTATTTTTGACTTGACTGGTACGTGCGTTGCTGGTGATTGTCGTGCTGAGAATCCCCGGCTTTACACGGTCATAACTTTATCACTTGCGTTTTGTATTAGACCTTGCATGACCATCCCATCATCGTCCTTTTCTAAGAGCACATCTACAACTTTACCAACAACAATTGTACTTGGTGCTTGAATGTTGTACTTTTCTGCTATGTCAGCTATTGTTTGCATATTACCGACGACTGTTCTTTGATTTGGACAACCAGCTCTTTCGATTATACCCACCGGTGTATCTTTAGGGTATCCTGCCAAATTAACAAGACGATCACATAATTGTCTCAATCTACCGACCGCCATCAGAAAGACAATTGTTTGTTCCTCGTGATATTGTATCAAATCGGGTGATGTTCCTTCTCTACCATATCCCGTACACATCACAACTTGATTCGAAACACCTCTGTGAGTAACAGGTATGTTGGCCAACAGGGGAGCAGAAAATGCAGACGATACACCCTAAATATTGATTGATTGAATTGATTGATTGATTGGTTCGTTTCATTTCATAGGAAGTTCCAGATATTAAAAAAGTGAGAATTGTTATGAATAAGATCATGATGGTCGCAAAAAAATCAAAGGAATATTGCAATTGCGACGACACGAAGAAGGAAGACACGACCTTTAAACTGGAAAACTTACAGGTACAACCTTGGATTCGACTCCAAACTTTCGAAATTGGATGACTTCCTCTCCACCTCTTCCAAATACAAATGGATCACCAATTTTAAGCCGAATGACATGTTTCCCCGCAGCTAGTCCCTCGTGCGTCCAAAAATAAATTTCCTCTTGTGCAAATTCAGCACAACCAGGCATCTTTCTTGCGATTTTGATTTCACCCTTCACTAGATCAAGAATCTCTTGACTGACAAGACGATCCGAAATAATCAATGCATCCGGATCTTGAAGTAGCTTATAAGCTTTTACGGTCAGCAAGTCAGGATCGCCCGGACCAGATCCAACCAATGTGATCCTCCCTCCATTTCCAAGTGCTCCTTTGGTGTGTCTGAAAGGGTTCGAGAGTGGCGCTTGACGGATACCCCATTCGTTCTGCTTGCTTGATTCGATAGTCTCCCGTGAATATTCTACTTCCCATTATTATTGATACCTAGATTGCTGGCTATTCGATGTGTCAATAAAAAAAAGAGATTATTATTATTAGAGTCTCCCGATATCCGAGATGTCGTCGATTTGATAGATGTCGATGTCAAAAAGGCCTCGTTGCAACAAACAAGCACAAGGAGTAGAAGAAGCCCATAACATGGTGAATTATTGAAAAAGTTATTCATTTTAGAAGATTAGTTTGAATGTTCTTTCGAATTATATTCCTTTGTTTTATGAGAATATATCTGTGCGTTTTCGAAGTTTGATGTGTTGTTATTATTTTATTTGTCGTCGTCGAGAATAAAGAGAATAAGAGAAAGAATAAAACGCAGAGCTTCTCCGGCAACGTTTCGGAGTGTGTGATTGAATTTCTTAACACCTTCTTTTTAGTTCGGAGCAAAAACCATCTGGAAAATTGATGGCTGCTGCTGGACCATCTTCATACGTGGATAAAAATGTATGAAATATTTAAGAAAATGAAAAATATACTAGAGAATAATCGAAGAAAAGAATGTAGGTACAGTACTGTAGATTAGTCTAACTACGTATATCTACTAGATTACTCTCGTAGGCTTATGATACTACCACTATTTCCACATGCAACGAAAAAATGCTGTATAGAATTGAAATGTATATTCATAATTTATGGAACTGCTCACTTGGGAATCTGATGATAATTTAAGATGCGAAAAAAATGTTTTACATAGTATTATTAATATGAATTATAGATTTGTTATAGGTTAACATGTGTTAACAAACAGACTGTAAGAAATGGAAAATTGTGGGAATTGACGGCATGTCTATTCCTTGTGAATATTTCGTGATGGTGATGGACCATATGATAGGTCCTAGTGTACTTTCCTACCTTTGCATGTGGCTTATTATTGATAGACATTATATTGCTAAGCTTAGAAGAAGAAAGCGATTAATTGCATACGAGGTTTTTCTATAGACAATGGAATCAATCATTCTCCACTACCATTCTCCTCGTCCTTCTTAGATACAGATGTTTCGATACAAAAATCTTGTCGACAACAGGGACATAAAATAGGGAAATCGCAGATAAGACTAAGAGCTTGTTCGTCTGACATGTTTCGATTATCACGTTTACGTTCCTTTTGTGCCTTTCGTCCCACGGCTACGTACCAATTTAAGATACAGTCGCTATGATAGACGTGGGTGCATTTTGAGTTGCTTGACCAAGTGATCTTATCGTCCTCTTCGAATAGACAAAGACAAATCGCACATCCGTTCGATACAAGACGGCGACTCCCGCTGATAGATTCTTCCTTCGATTCTGTATCCTGGATGACAACAGAAGTACCAGAAAGTGGAATGGACACTTTTTGACCATCAGTAAATTTAAATGCTAGTAAATCTTCCCATCATCACTACTATCGGATCGTTTCTCTTCTGCAATAGTTTGTGCCTCGATGTCATGTATGCTATTGTCATCGTTATCAATACTTTCCCGTGACTCTATAACTGTCGAATCAATGGTCGATTCACATTGAGTTTCCGTATCATCACCTTCTTCTTCATCATCCTGAGATTCTTTCTTCCCAATCATCTTCGATTTCTCCGATGCTGCGTTGCCTTCGTCTTCACATATTACATCCGACTTTGTCAGTGACTATAATAATCACGATATGAAATATTTCGCCACGATGAAAAAAGAAGAAAATCATGGGTGAAGATGAGATACGAGACGATAGACTTTGAAAAAGTGAAATAAGTGAAAAAAAAGGCTGTCTGTTTGAATTCGTAGGATACGCGTACTTCTTGTACGAACGAAATTCTATAATCAGCGTAAACGTACCATAGAGTAATTTTCCATCAAATGCACCAAATATTGCTGTCTAATTTCGTCCTCTTGTGTTCGGTTTGTCTGGAAGCGACGATGATTGTCTTGTATCGTTTGTCGTCTTTCTTGTTGATCCAGCTCATCGCTATGATTGTTACCATCATCATCAAATAAATTTTCGTCGTCACTGATCCATCGTCTTTCTCGGATCCCACGCATACAAATTTTTCTGCGTCTGGAGGAATAGAAGGGTAAACAAATAAAAAGTAACATAGTACAGATCCAAAGTAGCATCCACGTTACGTTTCCATCGGAGTAGGTCCTCGAAGTACCGTCAGCGTTACTACTATCATATGCCGATGTCATTGTCAAGTGTTGGTGCCTTCCGACGGAAATGTTGTGAAACCTATCCTATTCTCTTTTTCTTATTAGTACTCTTCGGTTAGATTTTTTAACAGAGACCAGTTGATGATTCGTTCCTTTTTGTCGTCGCCGTTGTTGCCATCGGCCATCATCTAAAAACTAGTTAGTTCTGTAAGTTGCGAGTTGTGGCGAGTTGTGGGAGTTCATGTGACCATGTTGCTCGTCAAGCGAAGTTGCTGTTCCTCCCGAAGAACAATTCGAAAAATGTTCGAATTTTTGTGTACTTTTTTTCATACTTCTGTTTTTACGTCTGAGTGTGTCAGTAACTTACACATCTTTATTTGTGTATCTTGGAAGTTCGCGATTTTTCAACTAAATTCAATGGAAATAAACGACGAGCGTGCCATTGACACTCTTTATTGTAACTTCAAATGACTAACTATCATTCCCACTTACTTGTACTCATCACACAAGACTTCTTAGATATGTATATATAGGTACCAGGGACATATGCATTATGTATGTCAGCTTGAAAGACCTTCCAGACTGTCCAAACCAACCAACTACAACAAAAAAGTTGGATAAAATCATAAATGGACCTGCACAAGAATAGAATCAGAGTATGTTTCTTGCTGACTCACTCTTTTGCCACTTTTGAATTGTGGGACTTTGTTATCATCCACAAACATCATCATTGCCTTACAATTATCAAACATCATATGAACACCTGATACATGTTGTGCGATTGGTATCTAACTGTTGTCACCACTAAATCCAAAAGCAATCATCATCATGTTCTTTCATTTATAATTGCCTTCTCCCAGTGGCTAGTCCCTGTTTCCTCATCATCGATCTTCCTAGTTTCAGCTATTGACTTAGGCAAGTATACAACATGTTAGTTGGTCTTCAACCAATGTTTAGACTTGTTTCCACAGATAATATGAACTATTTTCCTCAACAATACACATAGAACCAACCAGTGGGTATTGCATGATTCCTTCATCATTTCATAGGCATGGTTTAGCCCTTATCTATCTCATCTACAAAGATAAATAAGATAGGCCACACGAAAAATTCAAATCCAATATTGTTGATCATCTTTCTTTCATTTTATAGACTGAGTTTGCATAGTGCAGCCTGATAGATTGGCGACGACGACAACAACAATACACAGAATGATATCTACTATACAATCTGAGCCTTACTCATCGATACTCCTACCAAAAGTATTAAAATATCCCCTGAAATTTGATTACAAAGGCGTTAATCTTACTATCAACTAATGTACTAGTGTACTAATGTACTAATGTTGGTAATAGCAATAATATGAGCACAAGATTAAATTTTATTTTATATACTATATCTTTGATTTAGTATACTTCGACGTGCCATTGCTTTGCCTTTTTCAGTCCCTTGAGCCATTCATCGTAGTTAAGACCTTTCTTCTCAGCGACACCCTTGAGCATGTCTTGGATTCCAGGCATCATTCCCTTCAAACCACAGAAGTAGATGTGGGCACCGCTCTCGAGCTTGTTGAAGACCTCATCAGCATATTCTTCAACCTTATCTTGGATGTACATTTTCCCTCCTTTAGTATTATTTTGTTCACGAGAAAGAGCATAGTCAATACGAAGATTTTCTGGGAACCTTGTCTTCGCCTCTTGGAATTCATCATCGTACAAAAGAGCATCGCTATTGGCAACACCTAAGAACAACCATGCCTCCCCCTTATAGGCACGGGCAGCAGGGGTATCTTCATTAAAGAGACGACGAATGAATCCACGGTAAGGAGCAATACCCGTTCCGGTAGCAACCATGATATAGTTGGTGGAAGGGTCCTCTTCAGGCATAAGCATTACCTTTCCAGCAGGTCCAGTCATTACAACATCATCACCGGGTTGAGTATCACAGAGAAAGTTCGAGCAAATACCCTTCTTGGCTGGGTCGTCAGCTTTAAGTTCGTCATCCCAGTATGTAGCACGACGGACGCACAAGGATCCGGTCTTACCAGTCATATCATCACCATATCGGGAGGAGGCAATAGAATAAAGACGGACGGAATGTGGTTTACCATCCTTTTCACGGGTACCTGGAGGAATCACACCCCATGATTGTCCCTCCCAATAAGGGAAGTCACCTTTGTGATCAACAATGATATGACAAGTCTCACCGGTGGCCTTTGGTCCTACAATACGCTTTGTTGAAACAACCTTTCCAGTGAAGGGAGCCTTGTTTTTGTATACATTGACAGGAACACTCGATTGGTCGTAATATGGTGTGGCTTCCAAGAACTCTTGCGTCGGCGTCGATGATTTCTTGAATAGTACCTCATTTGCCGCAAATGCAATCAACACTGAAATAGCAATCAGTCCTCCAGTTCTCCCGGCAAGCGTTAAGGCGGTCATAATCAATCCGGCAGAAACCACACCAGCAAAGATGGAGGACAAAGCAAAGAGGGTTGGCATACCTAATAAAAATGATCCCATCGCCCCAGTCCAAGCACCTGTTCCGGGTAGAGGAATACCAACGAAGGCTGCCAATGAAACCCATTGCTTTTCTAGGGAACCCACACCTAATCCAGCGGCCTTCTTCTCTGCACGATTTAAGATAGGACTCATAAGTTTTTTCAATGATGGATTTTTCAATAGAAACAGAAGCGGAACAATAGGGATCATATTTCCGATGACACAAGTTAAAAGTACTTGTTGGATCGGTAATCCCATCCATACACCAACTGGGATAGCTCCACGAAGTTCTACAACCGGCATCGCAGAAATTGTAGCAAGAACAGCCCATTTTGGTAAACCAAAGCTCATGAAGAAATTGGCAATCTTTTGTCCTGTATGCAAATGTTCTACTGTTTCCACCACTGCCTTTTTCGCAGCAAACGCAGGACTAGTAAGTAATGACAAAGTTACGAGAGCCATCGCCGACGTTTTCAAGAATTTGGACATTGACAACGTTTTTGATTTTGCGTTCGCACGTTCGTTGTTATTGACAACACCATTGTTGTTGTTAGAATTACGACCAAGCACATTTCCCAACGAAGTTAAGGATAGATTCAAACTTGTTGTGGTGGAAAGGGTGTTCGTTACTCTACTAGAAAACTGCAGATGGTTGGGAGCGTTATTTGCTCTACGTGTCGTTAAATTTATTTTTCATTATATCGTCATCATTAGAAGAAGAAAAATGACACATGGAATGGATACAGGGATATTGAATTTTGAATACATATAATTAGTAAGTTCACAGCTTTTGGATTGGCTAGCATTGACATTACAGAGATACAAATATACGAATATATATTATTTATGTCACCGGATAATTAATTAATTGCTCACCTAATGATCGGCGTCGACTGAAATGCCAATGCAGGTCTGCTGCTGCAGTAGACGGCAACAGTTAGTAAAAAGCACGAAAGCATATGCTTCGTTGTCATCGTCATCGTTGCGTCTTTATTTGTAGAATAATGACGTAACTATATTAGATATATTGTATTGTGTCTAATTATTATTTTGGTACAACGATGACATAACAAACACTGCCACCTGAATTGCCGATGCAAAGTCGTAGTTGTCCAAACAAAAAATTAGTCGTCACCTGCAAGAAGCAAAGATAATGCTAACAGGTGGTACTGTACTAATTGATAATTAACGTTTAGGTATTGCTGGTAGAAATCGTTAATAAGAACATCAAGACAGGCTTAGTGCTTAAAACATCAAAGAAGAAGTCTGCTCAACGTCCGCGTGCATGTTGACTGTTGTTGCTCTTGCTCGTTGCCTGCTAATGTAACAAACCGGGCTATTGAAGATAAGGTTGCTTGCTTAGTTCGCTACAGAAGTTTCGTGTACTACTAATTTAGCATGAAGTATAATACTCAGTCCAGTCCAAAGTCAATATATAAATTGTAAAGAACTACAACAACAAAAATGGCACGTATTATTCCTCGACCTACAAATAGCGGCGGCGGCGGCGGTACAAGTTGTACCGAACAAGACGATAACGGTGGCAATAGTTCGGGCAGTGAGCTTCCGTCGCAGAAGCAACAACAACATCAACATCCACTTCCATCTGTTGCGGATCCAGACATTTCGTACAATTTACCTCAATGGCTAGCTCCAGAAAAACAAACAGCTATGTCGTTTTCCATTCCCCTTCCCGATGTACCCATCAAAACTAACAAGGCCATTCGATCGTTTATACTAAAACACAAGAATTATTCCCAAAAAATTGTCGGCAAGGATTCTGCACGTCTGCTTCAAAATCTAAAAATAAATCGACAGGAAGAAAAACAGGCAACTAGTAAGGTGAAGACTGCGAAAGACAAATTGGCTCAGGCTTTACTATTAAAATCCGAGAAATTAAAAGAAATCCGAAAAGCACACGAGTTGAAAAACACAAACGTTATAGAAGAATTGGAACGAACCATGAGAGAAGAACAACTTAAAGAATTTGAAAAAGTAGAGCAACAAATCAAAGAAGATTTTAAATTGGAATATGGAACGAAATTCGATGAAGAGATATGTAATAAACGCAAAAGAGAACAGGAAGAGGATGAAAAGGAAGGAGGAGAAGCAGAAGAAGGAGCAATAGTAGCAGCAGAAGCACCAGCTCCTACGAACAAGGAAGATCATATTGAGACGAGTGGTGATAGCGGTATCGATGGGGGAGAAGCCAATAGCAAAATCGAAGTTCTTAAGCAGAAGCAGGAAGAGCTTCAGGGGAAAATGGAAAAGTTATCCGAGAAGAAAAGAGAAATGTTTTGGCTATTAAAACAAGTCATAAGACAAGAGGCGATGAGAAAAATGAAGAAGAAAAAGTTAGTTGGAGCTACCGCAAGATAAATAATGAGAGGGAGGGAAATCATTAGACTTTGTTACTACATTTGATATCAGAAAATCGTATTAATTAGATAGTGGAATGGAACTGTTATCTAGTTGTTAGTTACGTTTTTCACGTTGAGTAGCAGCCTTTAGTTGACGTTGTTTTTATATTTGTTGTCGTTGTTGTTGCTATTGCTCTGAAAGATACAATAGTATTAACTTCTATAGTCAGCGTTGATAACAACGTACTCTTTCGTAAGGTCACTTCCCAGTACACTGACATCGGTAAAGTCGGGATTTTCCAAACCAAAATCAACTCCGATTTCAACAAATCGCTGATGCGGAGGATAGTTCGATTCTTCGCTATACGCGGCACTTTCCATGTGCTGACTCAATTCCTTTTCAACAGCATCTCCTTCCAAAACAAACTTGCCGTCGGAAAAGATACAACGACCACCAAGCGTCAATGACATTTTAGAAGTATCCGAATCTGGCATGTGTTTACCCATGTACGAACCAATAGCAGCAGCCAATCGGCCCGTATTGGGATCGTTTCCAGCTACTGCGCATTTGAAAAGAGGCGAATTGACAATGTGGCGACCCAAAAATCGAGCGTCTCTTTTTGTACCTGAAAAGTTACTAATTACTACACGCATAACGTGGGATGTACCTTCACCGTTACGAACAATATCGGAAGCTAAACCCTTGCTAACATGCATCAAGGCCGATTTGAACTCATCATAGTCGACATCACCCGAGACCTGGTTTGATGCAAGACAAACGACAGTATCAGACGTAGATTCATCTCCGTCGACCGACAGACAATTGAATGTTTCGTCGACAACGCTACTTAGCATAGATTGGAGTTTATCCTTTGGAACAGTCGCATCGGTCAAAATATATGACAACATAGTAGCCATATTCGGTTCTGTATCAAAAATGATTGCAAGGGATAGAAATGTGAAGATAATCATTATTTTGTTGTCGTGAGGATAAAGCACATCATGGGCTAGCAATGTGTTTGTCATTAATGAAAAACCTATAGACTCTAAACAATAGAAAAGAAGACACGTAGATACACTTACCGATCATACCGGCACCCTTTGCAATTCCAACAACTCTAGCTCCGTTAGAGAGAGTGATACTTCTAACCTTCGGAAAGCGATCAGTTGTCATAATAGCCTCGGCAGCATTCATTATAGAATCTGTTTGCATGTTCTTAACTGCCTCCGGAGCGATATCTTCCGCTAGTTCCTTAGCTGGTAAACGCCATCCGATAACACCGGTACTGGAAGGTAATACTAATGAAGATGAATCAAGATTTAATGCGTTTGCAACAGCCTCGCATACCAACTCGGCATCAGCTTCACCGTCACCACCGGAACAAACATTGGAAACTTTATTATTAATAACAATAGCTTCGATTGGACCACCAGCTGCCAAACGCTTACGACCCACTTTGATGGGAGCTCCAGGGAACTATTTTTTGTTTAGTTTTGGTAGAAAGGGTGAAAAGAAAAAGAAGAGGATAAGGAAGATGATTAGAAGAAATGAAAGGTGTAAGATATAATTTTACTTCATCATAGGAAAGAGAAAAGAAAACAAACGAAAATTTCTTAAAAATACAACAAATATTATCTCAGAATAAGATCTAAAACTAGCTTTATTCACTTGTACGATTGCTGTTGGTGTCTCTTCTTTCATGACTGAATTTTTCCTGATTGATTTCATGATCTCATCTCTTTCTTATCATATCTTATATTTAATCTTACCTTATTTGATGTAAAGCATGCAGCCCAACTATCAGTGGGACCATCTGTTAATTTTATAACAGTTGCACGGATTTTCAATTCACCCAAACTAGGCGCCTCTACTGAAATAAATGTCCCATCAGATGTACCGGTCGCAAATCCTTTGGGCAAATCACTAACAGTTTTCATATATGCTAAATATTCTTCATCAGTTGCAAATTCTGGTAACGTTTCAGGTGTATCGGAGGATACCATCGTAGCTGATCGGCTACTACTGCTACTACTGCTACTAGCACTTTTACTGATCATCGACCGTTGTTGTTGTAATTGACGAGTATTAGCAGTAAATGCTGATGATTGCCCACCGTGACGGGCAATGCATATCACCACCGAAAGGATGAAAAGTAAGGATGTTGATGTAGACAAGACCATTTTTGTAGTTGGAAATAATAGGATTTGTTTGTGAAAGTTTGAGAATACCCCTCGAAGCAAATTATGATAATCGACTCAATGAAATATCTTAAAAATTATGAACTCGATGTGTCTTTGATGAACAATCTCAGTTACTTTGCTGTTGTACGGTATTTGAATGGAACAAGTACAGTATTTCCAGAATATGAATGCTGTTACTTGTTACCGGTATGATGTGTGAGGGCGGTGTATTTTCAATCAAGCAATAATCAGATGTCATGTGTCTGTTTGCTGGAAGATCGCGAACGAAGTTTAGGATTTTCATCGCGCCCATCACCATCGATCGTCGTCACATGACGTGCATTTTCCTGAAGATATGTGTATACCATAATACCATGATCAGTATATTAATCATATGTACGATAGATATCAATTGGATCGTATCTAGCAACGCAACGCACTTTTTCTTCGGACGGACAGACAAAAGAACAAATCTTGTAATTGAACTTCTTCCACTAAATTCTGCCCCGAACAAGGCGTCGTCCCGCGATGAGACAACGACAGCGATATCAAACAAAAAAATAAAAATAATCGAATCCCCCGCCCCAATCGATCGGCATGAGTGGAAACAAAACGTATGCGTGTTATTATTAGACACGCAAGAGTAAAGTTAAAAAAAAGTGCTAATAACTGCTGTATATCTTCTCGTTGATCATTATTGACAGCTCAATTCCATTACATACACTGTACATATTATTTTATTCGTTCGACCTAAGTTATCTAAAACAATCGTAGCAGAATTGACAAGAATACATCCATACACAAACAAAGAACATACAGTATGAACAGATATTTCTCCAAGACTTTACTATTGGCTTTTGCTACTGCACTGTTTTCGGTGGAGGATGCCATTGCCTTTTCACCAACGGGAGCGTCGGTAACTCGGCAGCAATGTTTGACACCATTAATGGCCGTTGTTGATATTGACGGTGAAACACCATTCGATAAAACTATCAAAAGTGCAAATGGGGGTGTTGTTATAGTAGATTATAGTACAACATGGTAAGTAGATTTCTTCTTCTGCTTGCTGGTTGAGTTTAGAGAGAGAACATTTTTATGTTTTATGAATCGAATCAAATCTTCTTTTATCCCTTGCGTGTGATGTGACAACAAAAAATATTTCAAACAAAAACAAATGCGTGATATACTCGATGATTGATTCGATGTCTCAATTCTTCCAGCTCTTCTCACACATGTATTTTTGTCTCCCCATTTATTTTGTGTGTGTGTTTTATTAAATTGTAGGTGTGGGCCATGCAAAGTGATTGCTCCTAAGTTTGACGAATTAAGTGAAAAGTATCCTGATGTTGTTTTTCTGAAAGTAAGTACTATGATATAATAATAATCAAACAGTATACGTATCGACTTAATCTATCGCTCTGTCGAACTTTAGTTTTGAAAATCCTTTTTGTTCTAGCTTGCTTCCGATATGATTCGATTCGGTTTGATTGAAATGTGATCTTAATTTTATTGATCTTCTTTTGATTTTTCCTTTAAATTTCTGCGAATTTATCAGGTGATTGGTGATGCTTCCCCAGATGCATCGAAACTAATGAAACGAGAAGGTGTACGATCTGTTCCTTCATTCCATTACTTTAAGGACGGTGAAAAGGTCGATGTCGTGAATGGTGCCAACGCTGAAGCTATTGAGGCTTGTCTTACAAAGCATCTTTCCTAGGATTAATTAATTCAATTATTGGACTGCCAAATTGAATGCCTAAAATATACACGTATTATAATATAAACAAAAACAAAAGAAAAAGAAAAAACATTATTACTTATTATTATTTGGAAATGAACGCCTGCCTCCGACTTTGGAATGATCGATCACTATTTTAGCTTTGGGAGTATTTTTTCAAGTAATAAGTAGTCCCTTTATCAATTAAAACATCAAAATACTCACTACAGCGAAGGGTTGTATTATTGATGTTTCTGTTGAATGAATGGGAGAAATCATGTCAATGCATCGTAGATTATTTGCACCGTTACCACCATCATTATCGATCAAAAAGTTACTACTACCAGAATTTTTTGTCGGGTAATAATAATATCATAACTGCTACCGTACTAGTAAAATAAAGATTAAAAAAGCGCCAAGAGTCTTGTACTGCATTGTTCTCCTACTACTATCTAGTAACGTTCGTTAGTGGAGAAGGCAACCCCTTTTGGAAAATAAAGACTTAACTTGAGACTTGACTTGCTTAATATAAAGTTTGAGTACGGATAAGGGGAAGCGTCATCCACTTAATTCGTAGAACACAGGACTACTGCAAGTATATTATGGTGGTCCTCCATTTACTTCTAGCTACAGCACCATAGTTCATATATCATCCATTGGGTTGTTGTAGAATTTGATTGTAATTTGCATTCTCCATTCTAATCTTAGTTGCACTAAACACAAAGAATGTGGTTGTTGAGCTCCAACGACAGGGCATTGTGTTTCTATAAGGTTTCTACCTATGCATCAGGTTTGTTTTGAGTGATAAAACATCACTGCAACTCTTTCAATTTTAGTTGCAGTTGTTTATTGTTGAGTTTTAACTAGGCGATCAATAAGTACCGCACCTATCTGCTGAGTGGACACTCTTATACAGCATATCCTCTACTTCCTACTCCTCCCTCATCATATTATTATGCTATAATTGATCTAAGTTCATCTTCCATCTACAGCACCATTAACACCAGCAACACCAGCAACACCAGCACCACCAGCAGCAGCACAGCAGCACAGTCTAGCCAAGTCTAGGCTGAGACTACTTTATTCACCATAATTATCGTATTTTTCCACGTCTGACATTTAATGAATGAATCATCGAATCAAAATGAAACCAAAATCAAATCCTGTTTATATACATACTACGACATACACTACTACTACATAGAATACTACAACGCAGACTGCTGCAAAATGAAAATCCGTCACAATGAACAATACAACTTGGTCACCATTCTGATAAAAAATCATATCACAACATACGAAAGATCTTAATAAATAAAGCACAATGTCGAGCCATCAAATTCTAAATTATCTGTTTATCTTATTTTTTCATCTTGTTGGATCCAATTTTGTGGAAGGATGGTCACAACAATGCTCAACGACGATGGGCGTTCAGCGATGCTCTGACGGACGAGGGATTAGCAGTAGAATATCAGGAGTTAACGTACCGTTTACGAAGATTACTACAAGCACACATCATGGTAATAATATGATGTTATTTTCGATCTCAACAAACGATAAGGTTGGAATAGAAAAGGACGTAATTGATGAGGATGATCAGGATGGCTCATCAACAGTTGAGGAATATCGTAATCCTGCCACAAAATTTCTTTCCGGGTTTATGCAAAAAGATGACTCGATGATGACCAAGTCCGATAATACTGACGATAGTAACGATCGTGATATAATTGATTTCCAAGCACCGAAAATTGTACCGTCGACATCACTGAAAACTCTAGCAGCTGCACTGGATTATGAACTCACTGAAAAAGAATGGTTTGTCTCGGGAGATGTAAATCCATCCTATTTTTCGGAAGATTTTGAATTTCAAGATCCGGATGTCAAAGTTAGTAGTATTGAAGATTATAGTAAAGGTGTCCGGAAGATATTCAATCAATCTACTTCTCGTGCTGAGATCCTGTCAACTGTCATTAATGATGAGGTTTCTACACTTGAAAGACCCGTCATTACCTGTACCTGGAGACTTTCGGGAGGTGTTAATATCGGATTTGGTCTTACTATTAAACCATACATAGTATATACAGATTTTGCAATCGATCCAATATCGTCATTGATTATTCTTCAGGAAGATCGTTTCGGTCTTCCGTCTTGGGATATTTTGTTGAGGTGCGTTGTATAATATATATACACTTTTGTGTGACTTATAACTAATTGTGTGGACTTTGTCTGTTTTGTTCGGGTTGATGGCATGGAATAAAAGCAACACCACATTATCATATTGGAATACCAACGTGTCATTTAATGTGGTACAAAAAAATGGCACCACAAAAAAAATTGTCTTGTTTTAACTTGGTTTCAATTATTTTTATTAATATTATTTTCTCTTTCTCTCTTCGGGTGGGAATTCAAATTTATGTATTGGCAAGTGCTCTATTCCCTTTCGTAATTGGTAAAATCACAAAGCCACCGGCTCCTCCCGCTCCCAAGCGTAATTTAATCATGCCTAAAATTGCTCTTATTGGATCTTCACCGTCGATGAATGATTTCGGTGGAATATTTCAATCATTATTTGGAAATCAATAATGATTGATATTTCATTTTTTCTAGATAAAAAGTACTTACTTTATCATTCATATTATCGTTAACTCGATCGGCCATTTAATATTCTAAATCCATCAATATACTAGACTAAATCACCTACATAGACTGTACTGAAGATTATTAGTATAATTCCTTGGACAACGACGGAAGTAGAATAGATTCGAATACTGCGAAGTTTCGACTCGACAAAAATGAATGCTAAGACAAAAACTATAACTTGTCGTGTATTTTTTATGTTTGTTCCATTGATCATTTTCTACACTACTAAGTTATCTATTAATATATTCATCATTCAATATTCTATTATTCGTTATTCGTTAGGTTGAAGGTGTGGCAAATGACTTAGTGAACTCCCTAGCTCGTTTCAGTGCCTCTCTTCATTATTTTTCCATACTTCCGCAACATTATTATCAAGTGGATCATCAGGATTTGGTGCACTCAATAGTGCCTGGATTGATAATAAAACAGTTCTAATTTGTAATGCCGGACTCCATTTATCCTTTAAGATATCCAAACAAATTCTTCCAAGTTTATCAATATTAGGATGATAAATTTTTGTTAAAAAACGAACTTTCGGTGGTGCCATTGGATAATCTGCTGGTAAAAATAATTCCAATTGAAAGACACCCTTCTCGTATGGTGTTTCTTCTGGACCTTCAATTCCTACTGTAAAATATCGTAAATTATCAGCGTATGGTGTAGCACTAATTCCAGCAACTGGTTCTGCAACCAAACGTTGTGTTTCCTATTCCATTGTATTTGTTGTTATTGTTGTTATTGTTGTAGTGAAATATAAACAAAGAAATAAAGGTCAAGATGAGTTTTCATGTAACATCAATATACATTGTAATCGGAATCGGAATAAAATTCAGAATTAAAAATCAAAGTCAAAATTATGAAATAATTCAGTCGTCGTTATCGTACCTTGATGATTCGACGGGGTAAACCTGCACTCATCTTGTTTTCTTTATTCAATATTGATCTATTTGCGAAAAAAAGAAGGCTGGTAAATGATATTATGATATGTTTTGAACAGTACATCAGTATGGAATTTGAAAGGGAAAAAAAGGGAAAAAAAAGTACACAGCACGAAAATAGAAAATTAGTTAACTTTGTCTTGTCCTTGCAGGATCTCCTTCTAAGCTAGTAGCAGAACAGGAATAGAGACAAAAAAGGGAACGACAGGGAACTCTCTTGCTGGCGATATCTCCAACACTTACATTTGTATGAATTAGTAGAACTTCCAGTATTACGGACGAAGCTATCGTTGTTACTTTTTTTTTAAAATATAGCCAACTTTAGATTCTGCTTGATAAAAATATTAATAGTAGCAGTATTGCGATAATCTCATCGCGACAGAATATGGACACACGAGACGACAAATCAAATTGAAAAGTCACACGGAAAAAAAGGACCAGGCTTTGCCAAGAGGGGAGAGTGCAGAGAGGAAAGGATCATTATTTACATGTATTGATTTAGGGGCTTTAATCGTGAATGATCCCCCAACTCGATGGAAATGTTTACTTACTGCGTACATCACCTCACGATCAAATCGGAAACAAAAACGAACATTCAAACAGAAAGGACAGACTTTAGCATCGCTCTCATTCATTGACTTGTGTGAATAGTCGGCAACAATACAATACAATATGGGCGGAAAAAAAGGAGGACACGATCAAAAAGTTGCTTCTCAAGCTGCTAAGGATGCCAAATCTGCTGCAGAAAGAGAGAATGATGCACAAGCCGATTGGTCAAAGGGTGCGAATAATAAAGGTGCATCAAAGGCAGAAGCTGCTGCAGCTAAGGCCGATGAGTTAGCTCGAAAGAAAAAAGAAAAGGCTGACCTGTTAGCCGAAGAAGAGGCGAATTTAGGACCTGGTGGTAAGGTCGCGAAAAAGGTTCCAACACTATCGAAGAATAAGGGTGGAAAGAAGAAAAAGAATAATGATTTATCTTTTCTAGAGGATGCATTAGTAAGTGGAGCCGAAAAGAAAGTGAAGGCAAAAAAGAAAGCTGATCTTGCAAAGGCTGAAAAACTCAAGGCGATACAACTACAAACCAAGAAGAAAGATGAAGAACCAATGGATCCTCTACTTGCAAATACAGAAGGAATGATTGGTGCAACATCAAATGATCTTGTTGGTCGAGCAGCAAATAAAGCATTAGACGAAGAAAATGCTGCTAGTGGAATTGATGGTGCACTTGATTCACTTCATGTTAGTGCTGGTACTGGTGGTACTAGTATCCATAATTCCACCAAAGGTCTATTTAAAGCATATGAAGCACGAATGATGTCCGAAATTAAAGAAGATTATCCAGGATTAAAACTATCCCAAATCAAGGAAAAGATATTTCAAAAATGGAAAAAATCACCAGAAAATCCAGCAAATCAACAACAATAACAATAAAAATTGAAGTAGAAACTGCCACATTGTCATTGTGTTAAAATAAAAATAAACCATTACACTTGCGCCAACTTTTTTCGAAGGTATTTGAAAGAAAATTTAAATCTCATTACTATCATTGAACGAGTGTTTGGGACAAAGGTTTGATGCTATGTATCATATTAGACAGGTAGATAAAGGACACAATTAATAATAAGGATTCAATTAGAGGGATAGATATCACTACACTATTCCTGCTGGTGCCATTATTACTATGATTGTTGTGCTTTTGCTCCCACTGATGTCATAGGTACCTGTCCAATTTCTACTTCGTCTGGGTCTTCTGCTTGTTTTTTTGTTTTTTAAATCCTGATCTTGTTCTTCTATCAACGTTACCATTTGGGAATTTTATAGGACGGTGTAGAAGATGATGCGATACATGAGACTATGATAAAAGAAGAAATAAAACGAGAAACTTAATTACATGATATATTGAATACTAAATAGTTACATTATCCGTAGAGAACGAACTCTTTGTTTCCCCTTTTTTAATTTTATAGAGAATGATGCACTTCAATCATCCCTAGATCTACCAGTATCTGATAAGCTTTCTCCTCCAAATCTGAAATGGCACCATATCGTGCAGCTAATAAAGCCTCATCCTTTTGTGACTTAGGTTGTTTTCTTGCTTGTACATATTTGGGATCACAAAGTGGAAGAATGTTGCTGCTGCGGTCTGTGTTGCTATTAATTCGTATTATTTCTGTTTTCTTGTTACTATTATCATTATCATTATCATCGTCATTATCATTATCATTTTCATCAACATCATCATCTTGTTGGTTCATTATCTCCCTGCTAGTCCTATCCTTTTTCAGTAAAAACAAGGCCATCCTAGTTACAGTGCTTCCGGCTATCACCCCTCCTACAGCTCCTATTACTTTACTCATATGATCGTTTTTACTATCATACTTGATATGTTGCGCCTCTTGTTCATCTTCGGTCGTCTCTGTCGTCAACATAGAAGAATCAGTACTAGTACTAGTAGTACTTTCTTCTTCTACGTAACTTCCCCCGGTAGCGAAAAAATTATCACCATCACCTTCATCATCATTATATTGTAAGAAGTCTTTTTTGTGATCTGATTCTATCATCGTTGGTGTCTGTGATATCAGTGTTATAGTGGGAGTGACTCGCATATTGTGTATTGTTGATGATGATGATGATGTGACTGTGACTGTATTATCTGTTTGTTGTTCTGCCATAACATGAGAAGGAAAAGATCCAAAGGCAATGATAGCCGCTGCAATAATAGAAATATATCTTTTCTTATTGGATAATAATTCTCCTATCATTTGTGATACTATCTTGACTACTTGTAGGGGCAATAAAGTCGTCGTTCTGGTTGCATATTCTGGGTCCATATGCTGTTGTTGTTCTTGTTGTCCTCTGTTGTAGTTGGAGCGAAATGAACGAAATAAACCCTCACCGATAATATTATTATTGCTGTTGTGGCCAGAATATTCTACCATCAAGTAAGAATTGGTTGTAGGAAAAAGAAGATTATTATGATGTTCCGGGATGATTCCGATTCTTGCTGCGGTAGTCGTAGGTGGCGGTGGGGATGAGGATGCGATGAATGCCTCGCATAATTCGATTGAGAATGCCAGCAGCATTGTTGAAACTAAACATCTGACAGCGACCATACTTTTATTCATGTTGAATATCTTCATGGCTTGTTTAAATTTTGATATAATAGGAATTATAGCTACGGTGCTTATCGTTTTAGTGTCTGCTGCTCTCGGTCAATTATTAGGAACATTCAACAACCGATGACAAACTGACAAATTCAAGAATGATGCAATGAAGGAATGCTTTTCATTTTATTTACAGTAGAATGCTTTTCATTTTATTTAAATAATAATTTTCAAATGATTATTTTCGAATTTGAAATTTTGAAGATACGATTTCTTAAAACCCGGATATTCAACGTCCGCCCGTCAACACCACCCCACGAACCGAACATCAAATCAGAAAATAATTGATTATGGCCTACCTATGGCCTTGACCATGGTACATATTGAATATCCTGTCAAACTATTTTACTGTATCAACGCAATAATCGAATCAGTCTTCGTCATCATTCAATCAACTAGCTAGCTACTGACAACATTTACCTGAAGATTTAGAAAAAAATCCATCTCTAGATAAAGATGGCTTGTTTACAAAAAATATTCTCATTGTCCCTACTATTATCATGTTCGCTTGGATTTCTTGTTGTCGATGGATTCGTCGTTTCCCCGTTTCGACGCACGTCGTTATTGTTAACACCTGGATCTAATACAGCAATCGAATCAACAATCAAGATATCGTCATCGGGTGCTGATGGTCGACAACGTTGTCGTCTTAATGCCTTTAAGAAATCTAATAAAAAAAGTTCCACCGCCGCCAGTAGCAATACTGCTAAGATACAAGAGATGGCTGCTTTCTTATCTGTTACGTTATTGGAAAAGGTTATCGCTGAAACGATGAAGGAAGGTGGAGAAAGTAATATGGACCTTGATGCTATTCAACGAATAACAGATGCTTTACAAAATAAACCAAGTTCAGAAACCAAGCAAGAAGAAGAATCTACGAGTACAGCAGCAGCAGCAGCAGCAGCTAAACTTGAAACAACAACAACATCAAAGTCCGACGCTGAAGACAAGGTAGCAACAAAAGAATCGATCGAAGCAGTGGAAATTCCTGCTTCTACTAACTCTGTGGTCGATAATAGTGCTAGCAGCAAAACAGCTGAAGATAAAAATAAAGATGATGCTTCAAAGAAAGAAAAAAAGATCCCTCCCCTTGAAATTGTCGCAGCAGATATACCACCACTCCGACCATCATCGATGCCGAAAAGAGAATCGAAATCGAAATCATTATCTACATTGACAGAAGAAGAAAAAGAGACCACTCAGTCGTCGGAAATAATAATTGAGGATAATAAAGCATCATCACCATTAGTAGACGAAAATGACGATGACACCAACAACGATATGAGTAGCGATGATGTCGATGTCGATGTTGATAATGGTGTTGATGTTGTTGATGATATATTAAAGCAAGCGTTTTCTTTGAGTGAAGATGAGGATGGTAGTAATATTGATGATGACTATAGCCAAAATAAAGATAAAAATAAGAAAGACGAAAAAGATCAGGAGAAGGAGATTCCGCAGAAAATAGAAAGTTCGAAAGAAGAAGAAATAGAAGTTGGCAACTGGGCCGCACCTATATTACCGGAAGTACAAATCCCTGGAGAATTATTCCAGAGGAAGCTTCTAGAGAAGCAATTTGAGTATAATGCACGGGCTACAGTAGCAGTGGTAGTAGTAGACGAAGAAGAGATCCAACTTCCTACACAAGATGATTCTGATTCGACTCAATCAACGCCATTACTTGAGGATGTTGATGTTGTCAACAAAGAAAAGTCTAATGAAGGAGATATAGAAGAATCATCATCTAGCAGGAGCAGTAGTAGTCAAGGGGAATCACCAACACCAAAATCTGAAGGCAAGTCTTACCAGTCTAATCGTTTGGATGATGTCGTACAATCTAAATCATCCACTTCTCAAATCGGATCATCATCACCATCTCTAACCACCACGCCCTCACCCTCGCCATCACCAATTTCTGAACGTAGGTTACACATCATGGTGGCAAGAAGACAACCAAAATCTCCAAATGAGGAATCGAAATTAGCAGAAAAGTATCAAAATATGCCTATTGAAGAACGAGCTTATACGATACTCTTTGATCTGGGGATGATTGACGAAAACAAAGATCCAAAAGATCCATCCTATGACCATGCAGATGATGATGAATATTGTGATCAAACGTATATTTCCTCCCTATGAATTAGAGGAGAAGATATAATACATTCATATAATAAGCTAAATAATAATCTAAATAGTGTTACTGGGACATAAAACTATTTTGTACACAGTTGTTGTATGTGTTATTTGTCTTCTTCGGCCCCTTCTTCTTTCCGTCTACTCGGCATGACGGGCGTTTTTGGAAGTTCCAGACCATCTTGCACCTTTAGCCTTTCAACTTCTTTCTGAACTAATTCTACTACCACCGATGGTGTCCAAGATTCATCCCTTTTCGATACAACCTTTTTAATTTTATCGGTTGCTTCTTTCTCCCATCCAGTCACCCCAACAATATCTTCAACTTCGACATACTGATCGTACAGACGCATTACAATTACAATACCTTCATTCAAACTACATACAACTCGATCGTTTCCAACAACCTTGGTTAGAACTCGTTGGCGTAAAACCGCAATATCGTCCACTCGATTCTGTGCGATTCGAATTCTGGCACATGTTTCTCGAATGACAAATCTCATATCATGTGGAGGTCCCATTGATGTCTTCGCTACTTGAACAAGGTCATCAAGTGGGTAAAGTGGTAGCGAAAACTTTTCTCGGTTGACGACGTCACTATTATTATCATCTGATGATGGCACGCTTGAAACAACAGGATCGGTGACCCATTTTGCATTAATTAATTTCAGTAAATTCTTGCGGTAAACCTCTAATTCAATTTCCAATTGGTGTTTATCGTATATCAGTATATTTAGAAGTAGATGGTGACTTTTACTGTCCTCCTTGGCGTTCAGGATTTTTACACCACCAAGTTCTTCCATGACTTCTCTAAGACTATCATAGAACTCTTTCATTTCCTTGAGCTCCTTAATCTTTTCGTGAAATTGTGTTGGATCTTGTCCCGATTCAAGAATCTTGGACTCTTCATCTTTGAGTAAGTCCAGCTCTACCCGACTTTGTGCAATACCACTCATCCGCTCCTCTTTTGTCTTTACAAGTCTAGCTAGATCTTCCTGTAGTTGTCGTTTCTTTCGTTGCAATATATCAATCTTCTCACGTTCCGAAACAATGTCTTCTTCCGAGCCATCTTTGCCGTCAGTAGTAGTGTCTACCATATCCTGGTTATGATCGGCATCACCATCATCATCATCGTCGTCGCCTTGTTCCAAGTCTTGTACCATTTGTTCCAATTCTATTCTACGACTACAAACAGCTTGATATGAGTTTCGCATATTACTTAGACTGGCACGTATACCTTGTGCTGCTGTTTCTAGATTTGCAAGAGCATTCGCATGCTTTTCTTCTATCTCAGCACTATCACCGGCATTATCAGGAGCATCGAATTCATTAGATTCTGGATCGAAGGTCGAGACCTGATCTACCATTACAGCTTCTAATCTCCGTTCCATGTACAGGGACTTGGCTTCTTGATATCGTTCCAGCAAGGAATTCTGAAATTCCTTCGTAGAAGTAGGAGACGGTTCTTCATTCCATTTAGAATCCGCCAATTCGGTCTCCAAAGATTTGATTTTCGAGAGACTCTCCTTGAGTTCATGAAGCCGGTTGGTGGTTGAGGTATCCGTTAGTGTTGTTGAAGAATCCATGACTACTTAAACTTATATCTAATTTACAATTTAAAATTGGGGTTCTTTGCCATGGTAGTTGATTGTTGTTGTTTTATTTCCTACTTTTCACGTTTTCACGTGTATTTATATATTAAATTGTGTATTTTAATGACAATTTATTTGAATTGCGCGCCGTCCGGCAGGCAGAGCGCCGCGAGAATTTTGATTAATTTTTTTGAATAAATTATACATTATTTTAACAGATTTTGTGTTGTTAATAATACGCACTTACCGGTAGTACTCTGATAATTAGAATATAATGATGTTGTGTTACGCTAAGTTAGTTGATTGAGCAGCTAATCAATTGGGTAAGGCGTACCTCATTTTCCCTAGAAATATGAACATGACTTTTCTTTCATTAGAGGACAAAACGGCAATTTTTGTTATGATGTTTTTTTTTAATAATTAAAAACTATATCGTTTAATCTAATATAGACTTCATTAGGTCCAACAGTTCTTGATCTTGTTGTCCTAATTCTTCTCCACTGTCACTAGCATTTTTCATCACTTCGTCTATGTTTGAACCAAATGATTCCCTGAATTGTTTTTTCACCTCAGCCAATTCCGATTCAGGAATAGACCCCGAGTCTTTCATATCCTTTAATGCTCTTAACATTTCTTTCAGCTGCTCTGGGTCTGGTTCTTCACCATCCATACCCATACCTGGCATACCACCATCCATACCCTCCATACCCTCCATTCCTTTCATCATATCCTCCATACCATCGGGCATATTGCCTGACTTCATCATCTCCATCATATTCTTCTGCATCGCCTTCGTCATTAGACCTTCAGCCTTTTTAGGACTAATCTGGAAAACGTCTTGCAAAAGACTCACCCGGTCGTCAAACTTTTCGTCCATACTTGCCATATCCATCATACCAGAAGCGGCGTAGGTACTATACATCTGCTCTAATTTCCCCTTGCTTATATCTCCGCCGTATGTTACGGGGACGATATCAACTCCATCAGCAATCGAAGTGTATAGTTGAGCTGCTAGATCCATAAATGTGATAACTATACCGAGAGCATCAATAGTAACCTTTTCATCTTTTTCCTTGAGCGATGTTGATGCAAGGTCAACAATATCAATCAACATACAATTCACCACGTTTGCGAAAATTTCTGCCGATTCTTCTTTCGTTATTCCAGCCGTATCCTGAGCCTGCATAAGGATGTTACTCGCCTTATCAAGGTCGAAGGTATCCAAAGGCATAGCACCGGGTAGTCTCATCACCTCAGGAAAGCGTCCAGGGCTCCAAAAGTGAGAATTTTGGCCAGGGTTTTAGAAAATTCAGAATCTTTGGCATCTGGTGATACGAGGGCTGCAATATCAATCTCTCTACCATTTTTCTTCTTTCCGAAGACCGCTTTCAAGCCCCTCCGTTTCTTTGCCTTTGGTGCTTTCGGTGTTGACGATTCAACTACTTCAAGTGTCTTTACATCGTCTTCGTCGTCGTCGTCTTCTTCTGTTAGGTCCTCATATTCAGACATCAAATCGGCCATGGCACTTGCAGCAGTACTACCAGCTGAGTCACCACTACTCCCCGCCTCGACTTCTCCCATCAAGAGTTTAAATTGTCGCTGTCTCTCCTCCTCTTCATTCGTCGATCTATCTTTAACCATTTTCAATGCATACGCTCCACCTCCAACAGTTACTACCACAGCCGACGCAGGAATAATCTTGATTCCTCCAAATTTCTTCTTTTCGGAAACGGCAGTTGATCCAGAATCGGTTGTAGCCACGATGCCTTCGTCGGCGCCATCATCTATTATTGCAGCTTCGATACCTCCATCATTGATTACAGGAGGTGATGTATCTACACTCCCAACAAAATCTGTAGGAGTTGACACAGCAGCAGCAGCAGCGGCAGCCGCCGCAGCAGCACCAGCAATCGCTGCTGCTTTAGTCGCTTCTTTTTCCAATTTGGCGTCTTCCTTAGCAGCTTGCTTTTCCTCTTTCAGGCGTTCCTTTTCAGCCTTTGCTTTCGATTTTGCTTCTGCCTTTTCAGCGGCAGCTTTTTCTTTGGCTTCAGCTTTCATACGTTTCTTTTCTTCTTTGCTCCCTTTTTGGTTTTGATTCTGTCCCTTTTCGGCCATCAATTCTTTTACACTCGTTTCACCTTCTTTTGGTACCGCGATTTGTCCGTACAATTCAAGATTTGTGTTATATTTTTCTGCTAGTGCAGCCGCCTTGTCTCCGGTCAATTTCAAGATCATATCGATCGTTGATTTTGTAAAATACAATGAAGGCAAAATCTTTTACAGCGTCCTGCCGTCCGTTCACAAAAAATGCGCGTTAAACTGATGCGCGTAAAAACTGACCGTCGATACGCAATGTCGTTGTCCACTCAAATACACGGGAAGCAAAATCGATCGATGTGAATGAAAAATCATACGCGGTGGGGGTTCTAAGAAAGAAAATAACAACTCATCAACCACGCGATAACAACATACAGTACAGTAGCAACAGCATTAAAGACCCCTTTCTCGCGATCTAATACAGCAGAGCTACCACCTTTTGACACACTTCATACAATAGCAACAGTTCCTATCACTACTACCTATATTAATCAATCATGTTCCGCTCTATTCTATCTTCCGCTATCCGCGCCCCAATTGCTATCAATAGACTTGTTGCAAGCAAGAACACAAGCTTTCCTGCGATTAGATGCTTTTCAGACAGTGTTACCTCTGGAACAGTAAAATGGTTCGATGTTAAAAAAGGATTTGGTTTCATCGCTCCTGATGATGGTACTGATGATATTTCGTTCATCAAACTTCTATCCATTCAGAAGGATTCCGATCATTAGCTGTAAGTAGTAGTTAGTGATGTTGTTTTTATTTCGCAATAATTGTCTTTGTTGAAAGCAATACTACGTACAATTTGCTCGAATAGATTCATTCATTCGATTTGCAATGTCGCCGTCATTGATATTGCCGCGTGTTGCCGCGTATTTATTCCATCTCATTGTATAATTGATAACTAACTTTCTGTTCTCTATCTTTATTTTTTATTAACTACTACTAAAAATAATAGGAAGGTGAGCCTGTCGAATTTTCTACCACAGAAGACCCATCCAATGGAAAAGTCAAAGCACAAAACGTAACGGGTCCTATGGGCGCGTTTGTTCAAGGTGCACCTCGAAGAGATGATGGTGGATTTGGAGGTGGTGGTGGTGGAGGAAACTACGGAGGAGGTGGTGGAAACTACGGAAATGATGGTTTTTAAAAAGGAGAGAAAATACTACTACCGTATTATGAATGAATTATGTTTATATATTAAGAAAAAAATTAAAACGACGTTACATAGAGCAGAGCATTGTTTGGGATATGCACGTGAGTGATCCAACGTTTTGCATTTAGACAAGACATAACTCTTCCATTTTATTTATCAATCATCAAAACCCTAGCCGCATTTCCAAAAACAACCTACGACTACAATGTACACTAGGACTATTTGAAGAGGAAATACATAAAGAGGATTATCCTCGTCATATCTAATGTCATACAATTACTAATTAGCAGACATTTATTGCAAAGAACTAAATAGATTCACGACCTATCGTAATATGTATATATAGTAATAGTATATTAATAGTATAGGATTTAGTCTAGTTATAAAAGCAAAGAATAAATATCAGTCCTTCTCTGTGTCTTTTTATTCGTCGTAGCACACATACACACCATACGCAGACTTTGGTTGGACTACTTACTGGCGCACGGTGAATAGTAAACGGTGGTAACGAATTTTGTTTTGTAGCGCTGTGTTATTCCTAGTACCATCATATTGTCTTTAATAGCAGTGCAATAAAGATGATTTAGTGCAACGTGTTGTGGAACCGGTAAGGCCGCTGTATCTTGGAGTTGAGGAGGCTTATTCAAAATGATGTGACGTAAATGAGGAGGAAGCGGAGGTGGTTCCTTTACGACGCAAAAGTATAGTAGGTGTTGAAGAATAGACAAAGAATGAGAATGAGAATGAGATGAGGACAAATTTTTCAAGCAAACGAAACGATAATTCGTTAAAATAGTCAATTCAAGTCAAGACGATCAATATTTATATCATATGACATGAACCCATGCGATACACTTACCTTTGTGTATTCATCCATATCTGGCATGGTTTGAGAAAAGACCTCGCCGTCCTTGTCGGGACCGGCATTCAAATTGCTAGACCCGTCACCACTACTATCTTTACCATCACTCCCTGAAGTGGCAGGCGTCGTCTCTTCTTCGTCGTCCGAGATAAAGCCATAATCTGCGGCAGCCTTTTCTTTTTCAAATTCACGATCACCCGTGTAGGGTTTGAAATCGGTAACGTCAATGAAATTATTAATCCGTCCCTCAATGTCTGCAACCGTGGGCTGATCAGGTGCGAATCTCCATTCATCGTCAACGATAAATTTAAATGCGTGCTTTCCTCGTTTTAAATTATGAATGTATGTAAAGTCATTACCCGATCGATGCATCGGAATCTGACGTGACCATCCATTAAAGGTTCCCGTAATGTACACCTGTCGACCACCATGCTCCCATCGGAACACTGTCGGTACGGTGTCATCGTCTAACCAATTTTCAACGGTAAGATTTCCTAATTTTACTGTAGTATCGGCATCAACACTACTACCTACACCAGACATTGAAGCGTCACTACTCGATCGGGGCATCATCTTTGGCTGTTGCTGTTGCTGCTGCTGCTGATCGCCCCCGACACCAGGAGCCGCAGAGGCTCCCCCTCCTGTTCCCGTCGATGAATAACCACCAGCAGATGCACCACCGTATCCCTTAAAGGAGGAGGAGACGCCATCACCACCACCACTCCCCCCTCGTGTATTATTATTATGATGTCTTCTTGGATCTTCTGCAGAAGGAGATTGACCATGATGTTGTCCACCCGGAGCTCCTCCATTGGATGGTTGATTACCCATTGTGAAAATTTATAAAGACTAGTCTACCAAAAACAATATACGATATTCTTTGTGTCCTCTATAAACAATTTTGATCCCCTGAGTTTTCTACCTGTTGTCGTTAAATTGTTCTTTTCTCCCTGTTAGATTCACTCTCAATTGAAGCTCAAGCAAAAGCAAATTGATATGCTGTCAAGAAGATGTTAATGTCAGCCAATACTGCTTCATGCATGCCTCTTGATTCGATTCTCGATCTCGTGTCGTTTCATGTGTTCTTCGCGTAGAATACCGTGTCAAGGTGTGGACCATAAAAGAAGTGCACAAATCAAAGCACACGTAATACAAAAGCGGGGAGCTTGTAATCAGGGAAAGTTTTGGTATCCCCTTTTTTATTGCAATTTATCTAACTATTTAGGACTGCATTAACAAATTGTTTTGTGACATGCTCCCTAAGGCTTAGTCTAGAATGGATTGGCATCAGAAAATTTCAGTAGAGAAATCATAACATGATAATCTAAGTAACCCTAGTAGAAAATGAAGCACTATCTTCATCTGGCATGTTCCAGCTAAATCTGTGTCTGTCTTCACTGTATATAATATACACCACAAAATTGTTACTTGCATCTCATCAAAAAATGCAACATACATTTACACTGTGAAATCCATCATTATTATTATTTTGTCACCACAATCAATTAATTGACTGACATTGTTGTAACTACTTTAAATTATACTTAAACAATGTAAGAGGAAGGATTAGAGATTTAGACTTGCTCATTTCATCCTAAGGACTATATTTTCACCAAGACAACAAGCAGTGCTTTTGAGTGTGTGCAGTACATAAAAATCTTGTTCTGAAAGGCTTGTTCTCACTTGAACTAAAATTTCTTAAATGCGCACAATACCTTGATACCCCTACTACTAATGACATTAGAAGAGGAGTACTGACATGCACTGCTCCTGCTGTTGGGGAGGAGAATGGCTCTCAATCCGCATCTAATCAAACATTCCTACCTGTCAATACAAGAAGAGGTTGTGATAATATTTGCAGCACTTGGAGGAGCTCCAGAGCCTCTCTTTCTCATGTCATCACCTTGTTGAAGTAGTGAGTGAGTCAAATTATGTATGCACTCTTTCAATGGCATTTCAACCTCTGTAGGATGGTGCTTCTTGCAAAGAATACAGTAAAATTTGGAAGCATTATTGAGATTCATAATGAAATAATGAGCAGCAAGCTTTGGACCCCAATCATACAGATGAGATTCAGTTGATAGATCATACTTAGCTTCAGCTCCACCCTCTTTATCAATGTGATGACAAGTAAGACACTAGTCTAACTGTTGTATAAGAATGTTGCTGTCACTTTGCGCCCTTTCTCATTGATTGGTTAATGGATTTCTCATTTTTCTATTGATTCCTCCTTGTCGAATAATATGAGAATGAATAACATGAGAATGGAAATTAGAAAGTATCTTCACTAAGTTGCTGTTGGCCCAAACAGTATACATCAATGGCTTGTTGTTGTGTTGATAGAGGATAGAGGATAGACTCGTGACTACCAATTTTGATCTCATCTGCCTTGACAGCAGCAGCCTTCCACAAAGAGCTGGCATGGCACCACACCAGTCCTATTTGACAAGTTCCCACCATATTATCTGCCATTCTTCTTGACCAATCAGTCATGGATGATTGAATCCCGGTACAAGTGAAAACCACCACTACTGGTTTGCACTCCATTGGTTTGCACGGTGATGGTTTACAACCACTTTGACTACCACTACACTATCATGTAATATCACTGAACTCAATATTTCTATCTCTTGAGTTTGAGTTCAGTTCTAGCTAGTACTCATGATAATTTCTATTCTTACTTGACTACTTACAACTACTTGTAACTAACGCTCTATTATGACACATGACATATTTATATACAGAGTCCATGACAACACACATGTTTGAACACTCTAAGCATAAAATTATATAAGGACACCATCTTGAGTCTAGTTACAGTAACAAGGAAACCATCTTGAGTCTAGTTACAGAATACTGATTTTGTACATTCATTGATATCTTCATCAGATTTACAACCACCCACCCTAGTAAGTAATTTGTATGTACTTAGAGGTCCTCCAGAAATATATATGGTGGTGTGGAGAGTAGCACTGGTCCAGATTGGCTTTGGCTCTGGTCCGATAGTCATGACACTATGATACCATCCCGCAACTTGGCTCTCATCAGTAGTAATTATTCTATTTTCCAGGATTAACTATAGCTTTCCACCGCTTTCAAAGAGGAAGAAGGGAAGGAAGTTTAGAGATAGTGATAGACAAAAGAAAAAACCAGCATCACATAACATACCTTGCTATATCCATCTTCTAACATTCCATGCTTCAATCAATGAGACGCAATTGATGCATCACCTTCAACCTTGACATCATTATATATATCATCCCAATTATCAACACCTCTCAATCATCACTGTAGTGCAAGTATCCAGTCAAAAGTCTTTCAATGCATTCTTTGTCATAGATACTTGAATTGGTGGTACAGCATTGAAGAAACAAGCACCATGGAACCATGCTACATAATCACAAAGCACTTTTTCTGTAGGCACATGTGTTTGATGATCATCACCATATTGAGGAAGGCATATTTGAAACACCTTTTCATGCTGGATCTCCCCACCACTTTCCTTCAACTCCACGAGCTCTTCATCTGTTATGTTAACAGAAAACTTTTCATTCACACCAGTCCACTCAACCATATTGATTGATTGTCCATCTCCTTTTTACTTGGATCCATTCCTCTGGTGGTGTTTGCTTTTATATTGGGTTCCACCAACAATTTCAATCTCATCATCACCATCACAAACAGGCTGATAAGGAAGTTGGTAGGCTGGCCTGTGTGTATGGGATGGTGTTTTTATTCCAATCAGAACTGCATCAATCAGAACACCATCCAAAAAAAGCAGCACTTTTATGCTTCCTCAGGACTATTGAAAGCAATGTCTGTTGTCATTGATTGGCACCCCCCTGCCAACATATATTATCTACAATATACTCATTTGACATTGGAAGGAATGATTGTGTCTCCAAAGGATCAACACTATTGTCAACCACTCTTGATTCCTGACAAGCTATATCAACCACCATGACTTTATCTACTTCCTTTTTTGGGGTGCCTTAGTTCAAAGTTCAATCTGTCAAATCAACTGGACAGTTTTTGTGAAATATCAGCAACAACAGCACTTGTCACTGTATTGTCATTGGTATGGTGTCACCCACTCTTGCGTTCATTATGCTATTATTGCCATCCGCTCCTATTACCGTATACTATTCCCCATGAGTGAGAGATTATTAGATAAGAAATGTCAATAAACCATGCAGTACAAGTACCACCGTATCACAATCACACTTCTTCTTTTTTTAATCCCATCCCGTATTGCTTTTTCAGGCTGTGTGTCGTGACTAAAAACTGTCAGAGAATTGCTTACTTATTAAAGTTTAGCTCTGTGCACGCAGGACGAGTGAAAGTGGGAGTGAAAGTGGGAGTGAAAGTAGCTAGGAGTGAAGCAAATAACGACTGCGGTTTCTTGACATTCTCTCACCTCATCTCTTTAATTGCTTGGCAACTCTCTCACAATTTTGATTCAAAAAATTCAATTTTTCAATTTTTCAAAACTGTAACAGTGGTCAAGTGCGAGTGGACGCAAATTTTGAAGATTATTTTTGAGAAAACAATCATCATTCATCAAGTCGACCTTGCTGCTTCTTTCCTCTCACTTATATACTATACAAAATAGCGAATATAACATTCACATCAACATCTCTTCCTTATCTATTTTATTTCTCAACTCTTATCTGATAAAACAAAATGTTGGACGATTTATTGTTGGCCTATCATGACTTGAAAGATCTCTATGACGACGACGTGGAATCAATCGAGAATGCCATCGACGACGTTGCATCAATCAAGACTATCGATTATACAAGTAATAGTAGTAGTAGTAGTACCTCTATCAAGAAGAAGCAAAAATGTAATAGTAGCGATCATCATCGAATTCATCTTCAGCGTCAACAACCCCCCGGGAAATGGAGGGATGATTTGACAGATGAGAACAATGATGATCACGATGACGACGACAACAGCGACGACGGCGATAACAGCGACAACGACAACGACAGAAATTATGATGATGAATGGAAACCGACATCCTTCAACAACAAGATCTCAATCAAGAAGAAGAAGAAGAAGTCGACGTCGACAATGACGACGCCGAAGAAGAAACGTCACCGTCACCACAATGATGACAACAAGGTCAAGGTCAAAGTCAAGACAGGAAAAGGAGAGACATCATCATGGAGTCGTTCGAAGAAACGACTGGATAATGCATCACTGAAAAATCTAATGATCGGATTAGAATCACCATCCTTATTTTCACCACGAGCGATCATGCTGAAAAATGAAGTATTCCTAGACAGTCTCGTCGATGTCGATGTCGATGTCGATGTCGATGTCGATGTCGATGTTGGTGGTGTTACTAGTGTTGAACATCCGACGACACCACAAACATTCCCAAGCTATTCGGATATAACAACTGTTATAGTCGAGAAGAAGATCCACAATAACGACAAGAAAAATAACGATGACGAACAACTTGACCATGATCTTGAAGAAGAAGAAGAAGAAGAACAATTATTGTTGATGGCAGGGAAACGTATCGAGGTTCAATGGGATATGAATGACGGTACGACAGCTTGGTTCGCTGGGACTATCCGATCCATATCTCATGATCGAAGTGAGGCTGTTTTACTGTATGACGATGGTGATTGTTGTCTGGTAGATATGAATGATGACGATATGGAATGGCGGTGTTGTTGCCAACAAGTAGTGGTAGTTGCGCCGCCAGCAGTAGAAGCAGCATCTGTAGCCGCACCTGCTGCAATGGACACCATGATCGAATCCAAGACAGCTCCGAGAGAATTATCCTTTCATTCGCCGCTGACATCTACCGTTATCTCTGGAATGGATGTTCCTATATCTCCCATCGTCGTCAAGAAAAAGAAGAAGAAGGAGAAACAACCATCCTCGTCGTCATCGTCATCGCTTTCGTCATCGTCATCGTCATCGTTGCCACTACGCGACACGACGATGACTGTGATTCTCAACGAGCAGAAGCCGAATGAGAAACAGAATGGTGAGAGACGGAGACGCAAAGTTCCGGATTTTTTTGTTGCAGAAACGAGTCAAGACCATAACTTTAAAAAAAACAAGAACAAGTACGGCAATCACAATAACATAATTAATTCCAACTTTCCATATAAAGAAAGGACTCGAACACGAATTGGTAATGACGACGACAACGACGACGGTGATCATCGGGATCATCGTCGTGACCATCGTGACCGTAGCAACATTCTAAAAAATTTGCAACCGTTCAACCAGCCGGGGAAAAATCAAACTTACAATGTTACTGGGCTAGACTACAAGAACGAAAAACCCGCGCTTGGTCGAGGACGTAAAGGAAGAAATTTCGAAAGCGGCAATAATCAAGAGCAAGATCAACAGAAGCAGAAGAAAACTATTCCGCGTTTGGAATTGAAACAGGTGCAGCAGAACGAAACAACACTCGTCGTCCTCATCAAGAAGAAGAAGAAGAAGAAGAAGAAGAAGAAGAGAAAAGGGACGCAACCACCAGCATTCGCTCATATTACCACAGGACGACGACCACTTCCTCCTCCAATCAAGATTCCTAAAGCAAAAGGAATCGCATATTTCACATACGATCGTCCTCTTGTTGCAAATGAAGAAATTATGCTATGAGTAGAGCAGAGCAGAGTAATATACCATCTCTATCTCTCTATCTATCTCTCTCTCTCTCTCTCTCTCTCTCTCTCTCAAACAAGACACCAAGACGATGAAATAAAAATAAGAACGAAGACGTTGTTTCTGATACCATATACTATGTCATATTACGCCACATAGTAACATAACACTCTTCAGAGGATAGTTGTATCGCCCTCTACTGTACGAAACGATGATTGTGTGTCGAGAGAAGAAAGAATGGGATCAAGGTTCTGGTCTGCTAAACTAAAGAATAATCGTTTGATATGAATTTTAGCTAGATAATACCGTATATATACACATCAAGGAATGAATTGAAGTACGTGTTCCATACATAGAGACAAGCAGGGGGAAATAGCGATATGTACAGATAAAAAATGTTCGCATTGTACAAATAATGATCTGTTTGAAAATCTAGAAGATTGCATTAAATCTGCTACTCTTCTTTTACTATAAACTATTGAGCAGGTAGGACATCATCACTACTACCAAGAAAAATTTGTATGAATTTGAAACACAATAATATATTGATCTCTTAATTAAAGTTGGGGGCGCTATTTTCAATATTCTTACTGCCATCGATATCGATATCAATATCGTCCTGCTCATCTTCATCCTCAAACACGATTCCGTATTGTTGTTCATTTTTAACTCGATCAAATTCTGATCCACATACACCATCAGCAGACGTACCATGTAGAAAAACAGACATAATCCCAGTTTTACGTTCAAATTCCATATTCCATTCGGATGGTAATCCCATCATTGTCTGGAATACATAGAATTGGCTTTGAGACGATTCCGCCGAATCCTTACCTTTGAGAAAGCTTTGGGGACTGTATAATAAAAAATAAATAGGTAAAGAATAATTTGCGGCGGGGTAGTAGATAGAAAGGGTTGGTTCATATATTATGATGCGTAAGTACAGGTAGTGGAAATCTTATAGGCTGGCTGGCATCATTCTTAATGGTAAAAGTCTGTGTCATTGTATACAATGTCTAGCTAGTTTGCAACAGCAACTTACATCATAGCACGCCACGATACGACTGCTGCATCATATGTAGACATAAGAAAGGTAGGTAATTCCCAATCTGCTACAGTTTGGGGGAAATTTTCTTCTTTACTATTGTAATGGATCAATCCTTCATATTGAAATGCTTTGAAAAGAATATATAAAAAAATGAAATAATGATCGAGATTTAAAAATTAGTTCAGATTAGGGTTGAAAAATTGAAAAAAGCAAAACTCTGGGTAGAAGAGGACTAGTACGAATATAGGTACTGTACTATGATTGTTATTGTCAAGGAAGAAACAAAAGGTACACCGCCGTCGTGTCTATGCTACTATATATCAGAAAACAAAAACTCACCTTCAGGGAACTCCGGATCCGGTTGGAAATGCAAAGGCATATTTGCCAATAAATTCGGCTATAATATTAGTGTTGAGTATAAAAAGTAAGCAGAATGTAGCATGTAGAAGGTTAGAAGAAACGAAGAAGAAGATCAAAGTACTGTACTATTCGTTCATCACATAGCGAATAAATGGTACACGTGTGATGGTATAAGTTGAGTAGTATTAGTATACCTGCATGTACCATGTAGTCCTAACTTAACTTACATCATTGACTAAACGTGGTATAGTAAACATACTCCGTCCTTGATGTGTTGTTTGATTGTATTGACATACTTCCGGTATTTTATATGTATCACATAGCATATATGTTCTATATTGTGGTATAACTGTATAAAAATTTAAGTCATATCTTGGTTGTTTGTATCCAGCTGGTTGATTTCCACATGGATTCCAATTAATTGACACGTGATTAAATCCAGTAGTTTTATAGATATAATCAGGAAACTCCAACCAGTTTTTACGTGGTGTGTGCCATGGTAAATCATCTTGTGGATTTGTACCAGTTGTATCAGTTGGTGAACATGTACCTTTAAAATTTGATTCACCTAGTATATCATTTGTTAATGAATTTGTTATATTAATATCAATTTGTAATTTATATCGACATGATTCATTTATATTTCCTACACCCTTAACAGTTTCAGTTGTTAAATTATACATCGTTGTTCTATTATTTTCATTTTCATTTTCACCGTTATTATTCAAAAGATCAAGATTTGGATCCCATAAATCAAGATTTGGTGTACCGAGTGCTGATAAATCAATCATTTCAAGTTTTTCTAATTCGATATTGATACTATTTGCGCTATTCATACTTTGTACTCCAGGAAGAAAAGGAGCAAGAATCGATAGTGATGCTACTAGGCCCACAACGACGATTCTTGTTGTTAGCCATAGGCATGATTTGCCTATGGTCATTGTAGTAGTAGTAGTAGTAGTAGTAGTAGTAGATCGTATCATCATTGTCGTTATTGTTATGTTGTATCAATACTAGTAGCAACGTATTCTTGTTGTGTTCTCTTTCAATCTTATTATATTATTGAAGTATTTTATTATGCTGTCATAATATTATGCTAACAACATTGAACATCGAGTCACAAGTCACTCTACTTAACATTTATGGAGTCACGATAACTTTATTTATGACTTCATACGTACAGTACTATTGCCATGATATCTTCACGATCACACAGCGTTTAAAAAATCATTCCATACTGTATTACGGTACGGCATCACATTCATCAACATAATCAACGATACAGTACTATATCATGCGACTATTCTCGTTGTTGACGAATAGATTTGACCTTTCTCTTGTCAATAAATACAATTTTAACCCCCCACAGAATAATAATACAGATCATATTCTACGTTTAAACAATAAACAGTGACAGAATTTCTAGTACAATTGTAATATGAATACGAAAATACCACGCCTAATAGGCCTACCGTCGTCGTCGTCGTCGTCGTCGTCATCATCGATCTTATCATGCTTATTCTGCGTGATACTACTGTCTCTAAAAGCAGAATTAACATTATCTCAAGCACAAGCACAAGCACAAGAATTTAATAAAAATGAAACATTAACAAAAATTGATGGTGAAGAAATTGTATTTAATCCATTATCTGTACTGGGTGATCCAGAATGGACAAAGTTACGACCGGGTTGGTCATTAACAGTAAATGATCAATGTTTATATGAATTTATATTTCAATTTGAGCATCATGCACCATCATTACCAATTGGTGATGATGACTACCGAGGAAAATGTGAATATACTGGTAGTAATGGATTTAATAATGGTGAAGGTGATAATATTGATAAAATTGATCCAAAAATAGCACCCGAAGATAATCAACCATATTTAAAACCAAGACAAATGTGGGAAGAATTTCCTGATTATGTATGGGCAACAATGGGTTTTAATCATTTAAGTATAGATTTTTTACCTTGTGGACATCGACCAAAAGGTTACACAGCAACACAATATGATTTTTCGGTAAGTTATGTATATATAGTTACAGTTACATTTTGTACATTGTATACATTGTATGCATTGTACATTAAGAATTCGCATCATCATCATCGTCATCGTTATAGTCATCGTCTGCCTATTACATCGATAGAAACAAACAATTTTGATCGCATCTCATCACATATTGACTCGATCTCATCTCATCACATATTGTCGCATGATATCCATCCCTGGTGCTTTCTTTCTTTCTTTCTTTTCCCTCCTTGCAATTAAACTATTATTAGTTTTTTCGAGTAACACCAGAATATCGTGCAGAAACAATGGTTTGTGAACTAAATGAACAAGTGGCTGTACCACATGAAAAAATTTGTAAAGGTAAACAGGAAGAATATGGTCCTAATGGTATGAATTTTTTTATTGTACCAGCTGCTATGATTGATCGTAATCCTGTTGTGAATATGCCATCTAATTTTAAACGTCCTAAAAGGGGTGCTTATGCACCAATTGAACATTATGGATTACGATCATGGGATCAAAATGCTGTACCAGATTCTACAAAAGAATGGAATGATATACCAATCTTTATGAGGTAAGGAAGGTTATATATCTAAAGATATATATATATATATACACATATGTATTTCGTTCGTTGAGTGAACTTTTCATGTCTTTCTTTTTATCTTACATTTTTTTTCTCTTCATTATATTTATATATATAATTATTATTACAACAATAACTACACAGCTCGTATAATGGAAACACAGTTATGTGGCAAGCACATGTTCCGTATAAGATGGTGAGTGGTGATGAAAATCAATTCCATTCAGGTTCAGCTCGGTATTATGAAACAACGGTAGAACATTTACCAGATACTTGGGCAATTGAGTATGATGAAAAAACTGGATTGATTCAATTTACTATGGTGGGAAAGGCAGGGATATGTGAGGGAGATTATAAAAGAGCACGTGAAGCAGCGGGTGGTCCACCACTATTCCCTAACTATGATGATCTAGAAGCCGAAAGAGATAGACGAAATGGTATAGGTAATAATGGTACAGGAACCGATGATGATGGTGATGGAGACGATGAAGGTGATGTTATACCCAGTGCTGCTAATACTCTTCTTACTTCATTCACACACGGTATCATCAGTATTGCAACGATACAGATACTATCGTTCATGTACATGGGATTTTGAATATAATAATATATTGTGTGTCCACCATTAAAAGTAATATTCATATTATCTGCATAAAACAAATAGAACCAAAACATTACTGCTTCCCCTATATGATCACGACTTATTGTTGAATTCAAAGTTGCTATCTATTAGTAGATATCTACTATACTAGAAATTCTATAGCAGTACTACTAGAAATTCTGGTACTGTATAGACCAAATTGTTTGATTCGCGCGAACGACGGATTGACCAGAAAAACAGATTTAGATGATACTGTAGATGATGATAGATTTTGCAAATTGAACAGTCAGCAGTTCGAAGTATCGATAATTCGACAATGGGAATAAAGTAAAATTCATTTTTCTCTTGCTCTATTACAAACGCCCCCCCCCCCCCAGTAAGACACAGTTTACGGTTTATTTTGAATAAACTAAACATTTGAAAGTCGACAGGTCGTTGAAAATGAACGCACTTACCGCTTCTAGCAGGACGCAGTTGTCGTCGTCGTCGTCGTTGTCGTCAATTTCGAATATAATAAATTGTACAACAACGACGACGATGAAGCAGCGGACTGTATCGTCATTTGTACGATCCTACCATCATTATAATAATGATAGTAGTACTGTTTTGTCAGTAACTTCGAATGTTTGTAGAAGTAGAACGAAGATTATTGGCAGCAGGACGAGCAATAACAGTATACTATTACTACGGCATCAGAATAATCAAATGACGACGAGGAAACGTCTTTTTTCGTCGAAAAGACCAAACGTCCGCAAGTATCGTCCTCCACCGGTGTTTATAATAATAGTAGTAGTAGTAGGAATGGAAACAATATGAATGATGTTTGGTATACCACCACCACTAAATCTTCGT
The DNA here is from genome assembly GCA_900095095.1 of Fragilariopsis cylindrus CCMP1102. Taxonomy (NCBI): domain Eukaryota; phylum Bacillariophyta; class Bacillariophyceae; order Bacillariales; family Bacillariaceae; genus Fragilariopsis; species Fragilariopsis cylindrus. The sequence continues at coordinate 82,503 of FMBT01000428.1, forward strand.
CGAGGTCGACAGAATCATCATTAGAAATGGGACGATATGGATTAAAACGTTTAGATTATAATACAATACAGCCTACCGTCTGGCAAGCCCCACCACATCCACCAACGAAGACATGGCTGGAACGTAGTGTATTCCCTATGACACTTGTTATAACTGCTGGTCTGATAATTTGGGCATATTTAACTCCTGAGGAAGAGAATATGAAAGATTATTGGAAACGTGTTGAAAGTGGTCAAATTTTATTTGATGATGATGATGACGACGACGACGACGATGATGATGAATATGAATACTACTATGAAGAAGAAGAAGACAACTTTAATATTAATCTGGAAGGTAATAAGAAATAATACTAATGCAGCTAGTCAACTTTCGAATATATTATGATACTACTGTAGTATGTGTAGGCTAGTGGGTGGGACCTATTCAATGGTTACTATTCTAAAGAATTTTATTATAAGTTGATGACTGGCGAATTATCTTTATATAGTGTGATTCTTTTAATGGAGCTTTATCTTCATTTCATATACTGTAGTCAGTATCAATACTTATAGTTTAGTAGCCTTGCTATTATCTAGGAATTCGAGGCCAACCAAGTTAGAGAACCCAGTAAAACTACCTATGGTAGTACCTATGGTAGAGGATCTTCGTTCAACTGATGACCTTTGATCGCTATCTTCACTCAATGCGAGACTTTCCATTAGCCCTGATATTTCCTGTTTCAATTCATCAATATTTTCCGAGCCACTTTCTTTGCAATTGTTTTGCTGTTTCAACTGATCTGTTGCCCAACCTGGCCATTCTCGAGTATCTGGCGAGGGTGATTTCTGAATATCTTTTTGTTTTGGTGGAGTACCACATTCACTACGTCTTTCTACATTTTTTCTTGAACGAGGTGGGGAAAGAAAAGGTGCAATTTTTGTTCGCAGTGGCCGGCCAGCTGGAGATGGCAGTTTCACCGGTGAGTAAAGCTTTTTCGGTGATCCGTAGTCTTTTGTTATATCGTGTCCTGGAGAAAAAAGGCCTCGATACTGAATCGATTCATCGTCTCCGTCGTCTTCACATAAAGTCAGGAAGAAAGGATCATTCGCTAATTCCTTAGTGTCAGGACGTTCCGAGAGGTCTTGTTGAAAGCATCTGTCCACAAACTTCTCGAATAGATTCCAAGAGATTCGCTGTCTCTTTGAAAAGGACTCTTCCATCGGGTGATTCATCGGAGGTGATCCCTTCTGTTTCTTAATATAATTGAAAAGAGAGATTGGATTTGTGAATCCTTTGTCTTTCCAAGGTGGCATGGCCATCGCCATCTGAAATGCGACACAGCCGATCCCCCAGATGTCAGCTTTTGCACTATATTTTTCTTCGAACACTTCTGGTGACATGAAATAGGGAGTGCCTACTACCGTAAGACTCATCATCATGTTGTCACCAAGGTTTTTAAGCTTCTTACTAGCTCCAAAATCTGCAAGTTTCACAACACCCTCGTCATTAACAAGTATATTCGAACCTTTTATGTCTCGATGCATGATATCGTTATCATGTAAAAAACTCAATCCGCAAATAGTCTGTGATATGTAGCTTTGGATAACTTCAATTGAGAACGGACCGAACTTATTCAGAAGGCATGAAACTGCGCCACCTGGTACCCATTCCTGGAAAATATGCAAGGAATCTTTGTCCATTTGGGCACCCAAGTATCTAACAATATTTACGTGTTTTAGGGATCGCATCAGCTCAACCTCGGTTCGAATATCTTTCATTATGGCTCCCTTCATTTTAAATACCTTGACGGCCATAAGAGTTCCAGTTTGAGTATTCATGCCAACATGGACCTGACCGAACGAACCTACACCGATTTTTGCACCCAATTTCCATTTTCCACGTTTTACCGTTCCCTCCTGTCTATAATGGTTATCGCCATTTGGCTTGACGACCTTGATGGACGATACGGGAGCATCGGATTGTATTTTCTTGAATGAGTCTTGATGTGTCACGTTTTCTTCGACGCCAACATTCTGATTGGTAGGAAGCGAAACGGGTTGCTCACCATAAGATGGTGAGACCGATACCGTTATCTCCTCTGTAAATCGATCTTCACATTTTTCCTTGACCATCTTTATCGATGAGAAAGAAGCGACGATCTGGGTTTCCTTCATTGTATCAGGTTGTTTCCCATTGCTTTCGACGGAATTACCCTCTTTGACGTTAGGTGAGATTGAATGATCAAGAGAAGATGCAGATAAGGACAACCGCTGATTATTTTCGCAGGCCTCGCCATCATCATCATCATCATCATTAGCAATCACCGATTCGCCTATTTTTTTATCACTATGCTGACTCTCCGGAATAGGAGTTGAAGTTGAACTGTGGTTATCATCTTCCTCAAGTTCAATTACTTCGATACTTTCTTCATCTTCATCAACGCATGCTGGGAAATCGTTGCTGTCTATAATGGTTGCAACTAGGACGTCATCATCGTCATCACTAAAAACCTCGTCGTCATCAACTACCATAGCCATCTGTAGTTCCGGAGAAGAGAAGTCCAAAGCCTTTCGCGGATTTTTCATTGGGGTTTCTTCTATGACGGTATCGTCATTACTGTGATTACTTTTTGCTGCTGGTGTATCGTTGAAATCTAGAACCTCTTCGTCGTGGATGACACTTTCTGCAGAAGATGAATTTTCAATGAACGGAGACGAATCATCTTCTTCCTCGATAGTATTAGTATCAGTATTAGTTTTCGGTGTGGGTGCATCCAGAGTCGGAATATCATTCTTATTCTCATCAGAAACGATATCGTTATTTCCCATAGTAGTAGTACGACCAGCTTTTCCTTTTCTGCCAACTTTAGTTGTACTTGACTGTTGCTTTATTCTGGTTGCTGATTCAACAGCAGCTTTGCGTTGGGGCCTACGTCTTTTTGGTGGCGTTTCTTCAACGATAAAACTTACAGAAGCACTTTCATCGTCGTCTTCTTCGTCATCATCCTCATCTGGTACGAACTCCTCACTTTCTGAGCTATCTGTAAATTCTTCCTCACTAGTATCTGAAAATTCTTCTTCTTCCTCCTCCTCCTCCTCCTCTTCTTCATCGTCATCGTCATCCTCTTCATCAAAATCTACATCTTCCTCGTCATCTACTTCGTAACATACTTGGGTTTCATCGTCAGAATTACAACTCTCTGACTCGTTGTCATCGTCGTCGTCACTATCTGAGCTCATTTTGGAGGAGTCTTTTTTAGATCGAGGTTCTAGGGTATCACTTACAGAGCTAACAGCGTTACTACTTTCTTCCATAAAAGAATCCTGAACTGTCCTATCGTTTTCCTTTTCTTCGTAATCATTATAACTACTCACAGCACTACTATTTTCGTCATGCAATTTTCCTCCTCGTACCTTCTTACCGTTATTCTTATTAATTTTCTTACTTCGTTTTGGCCTTGTTGTTTTATGGGCTGTTATGGGAGACATCACTTGCGTCGATTCCCTCATGACTATAGCTTTGGGCGGAGGAGTTCTTCCATTGTCACTGGTGGTGGCAGTTTGTTCGTCGTCTTCTTCTTTGTTTGATTTCTGTGGCGACGGATTATCCTTCTTCCCACCACGAGTTGATCTAGTCATTCTCTGGGATGGTACATTTTTACTACTATTTTTCAATGTTGCAAGTACTCCTCCAAATTTAGAACTCTCTTCCGTTTCATCATCATCGTCAGAGCTAATTTGGTATTGTTTCTGCTTTCGAGCAAATCCTGATACAGTACCTCGTCGATTCCTAGAAGTCATGTTGTAATGAGATAGAAGCTATACTAATGCAAACAGGTATGATTACGAGGAGAAGACTTTTAAATTGTTCTACGAATCTCTCAGCCTTTCGCTTATCCAGATTTCTTCTAACCGGTTTGATTTTGGATTATTGTTATGAGAAAAGAAAGTATGTGTAGCCGTAGATAGCTACTGCTTGATCATGTGTTCTGGACTGATCACTGAAAAATCCGATTTTTTGTTGTTGTAAATTCTGTGAATTTTTTTAAAAACATCGGCTCGCACGCGCGATCACATTCCAAACGGCTTCATTCTGTTTCTTTCCTTTTCTGATATTCATTCGATTCATTCGATTCATTTTTCCATTCACAAATCCTCTTGACGAGGACGAAGGACAGTTGGTCAGACACGTCTGCCGCTCATTCACGAAGAAAAAGTGGGAATGATTGAAATCAAACATAAAAATAATAAATAAAAAACGATCGCCCTGTACTGTACCTACAGTACATGAAAAAAATACAACTCTTGCTAAAGCAGTCATCCAACGAGTATCCACGACGACACAAATATTAACGTACTGCCTCCTCTTCCTTCCTCCGTCCAATACCCAGAAGAGTAAGGAAATCGAAGAACAAAATAAGCGAAGAGCGCTGTAAAGAAGATAAGAAAATCGGTGACAGCTTCTTTATTGCCGAATACAATTAATTCGACGACGCGCCGATCCTAAATTTTGCTCTGTCTGCCGCGGCAAAGAGAAGTAGTGTAGCATGTTTCGATCGAGTTCTGCAGCCTTGTTCAGATTGGGAAGTAGAAATCATACACGTAATTCACCTAATGGAGGTTTCCTATCTTCATCTTCGCTATTAGGGGAAATGATACACCTGCGGGGAAATGATAACGACGATGATTGTCATACACGACACGTATCATCATCAGATAATGTAAGACGACTATACCATTCCACACCCAGACGAGAAATTGTTCCCCTTGTAGCATTAGGTACCGTTATTTTCATTGGACGATATTCGTGGAAGGCACTCAATCGTATGGACACAGAATGGGAGGATTACCTTTGGGAATTGAAACAGTACGAACGTGCTCGTGTTAACGCTGCAGCCGATGCAACTGTCACGATCGGTGTTGATCTTGGAACATTTTACCTCAAACTATCTCGGATGAATAAAAACAAACCAGAGTTGATAGAAACCTCACAAGGTGATCGCTACCGATTTAATGGAATTCTTCCTCAAGATAATGATGAAGTTGTGATGGGTACACCAGCATTAGATAAATTCTATTACGAACCAATAGATACAACAATTCAAGATGACACAACAAATACGAAGATTAATAGTAAGGTAGTATTACCGTACAAGGAACTTCAAGGAGAGTCTCACAATGATGCGATTGCTTTGGTTCAAAAAGTTTTTGTTCCTGCTGTTGCCGAAGCGATGGAACGTATAGTTTCGGACGCCGGTGATAGCAATAAGGACGACGAAAAGAAGAATCTTAGAACTGTACTAGCTTTACCACCGATATTTTATAACAAACATGGAGATAAATTATTTCGTAATAACTACCATGACGATTCACATCATACTATCACTGTACCAGAACCTGTCGCTGCTATTTGGGGAGCTCAAGCCTTGAATCTGATCCCCACCCCGAAATCTAAAGAAGAAAATACATCGTCTTCCACGCTGGTAATGGATATTGGAGGCCTAGCTAGTACTATTTCATTGGTACGAGAGGATAAGGTTGTTTGGTCTGTTACTCTTGATGGTATCGGTGGTGAAAGCTTAGTTCAACAACTTGTAGAACGCATCCTTGTAGAAACGGAGGATGAGACAATGGGAAAGGATGTAATGAGTCTCACATTGATTGAATCTAATGCAAGAAGTAGTGTCCTTGAGCTAGTAAACAAGACTCAGTCTAAAGTTCACATACCATTCTTATACATGGGTCGCAAACCTAATAATCCACATTTAGATACGACAATATCACGAACAGTTTTAGAACAGGCTGTTCAAGACAATTGGAATACAGCGATCGTTCCAAAGTTAATGGACGATAACGTTCTATCATCGTCACTACCAACACCTACAAATGCAACGTCCCTGTTTACTTCCGCTGTCGCAAAAGTACTAGAGGAAAGTAACGAAATGCCATCCAATATTGAACGTATATTGCTTGTTGGGGGAGGAAGCAAACACAGGATGTTCGAAGAGGCTTGCAAAGATTCTATCTCTGCTTTGATGGGTCCATCTGATTCCCTAAATAAAATCGTTCTTCCCGAAACCTCAGTGAGAGCGGAATTGACTGCGCTTGGTGCATCATCTCTATTGCCCAATTTTGACTATGATTACGAAAAGGGACTTGAAATGGTATAGCATAAATTATAATTAGAAAGAATAGTCAATGGTAAACACTTTATTGTACTTCAATTAGCTTATAGTACTATAAAGAGTGAAATAAAAAGATCTTTTAGATTTAAATTTAAATTTTTTCTAAATGTTGATTGTTGGGGGATGGAAAAATCCAACCAAATTTTACTCAATTTTTATTTTTGCGGAACGGAAGATTATTGCATTGACACACAATTTATTCTTTTTTCATTTCATCATCGGATCACACATCACACTATCATCAAGAATAGATCCAGCTACGGTACTGTTACAGGTACAGTGTTGACGGTCTCTCTAGCAAGATGGCGAAATACACATTCATAGCTAATTTTGTGCTTCTTGCTCTGGTACTAATAACAATACCACGGATTTCTTGTTTCGTTGCTCCGAAAGCCTCTTCCCTTTTACCCCGATTGGGCAATTCTCTTATCAGCACTCCATCGCGAATAACGAAAATATGTACCTCGTCGGCAATTCGAATATCTATTGACGACGAGACAGATAAAGGCACACAAAATAGCGAGGGTGAAACCGACCTTGATGATTCGGATGCAACAAAGTCATCATCATCGGCGACAATAGGAAAGGCTTCGTCGTCGTCCAAACGAGAGATGCTCAAATTTGCAATTCCTGCTCTTGGAATTTTCCTAGCAAATCCATTACTTTCGAATATTGATAACGCTTTTGTTGGGAAGACGGTTGGAACAGCAGGTCTTGCAGCCCTTTCACCCGCTACAATATGCACAGATCAAATGCTGTACTTGTTTTCATTTCTTTCCAGAGCTACAACTGGTTTGGTTTCAAGAGCGTATGGTTCGGAGACAGATCCTGTCGAAAAAAGAAAGGCAGCAGCAAAGGCTGGGTCTGCTCCATTGACCGTGGCATTAATTTCAGGATTTTTGCTCTCCATCTTCTATGCTTTTTTCACACCATCTCTACTGCGCATGTTGAATGTGACACCCAGTTTACGAGGGTCTGCTGCATCTTATATATACTGGCGAGGCGCTATTGCTTGGACTGCATTGGCACAGAGTGTATCCTTATCGATTCTGTTGGCAACAAGAGATGCTATCACTCCACTCAAAATTGTTGGCATTGCGGCGTTCGTTAATATTATTGGGGACTATCTATTTTGTGTCTGGCCGTTACGTTGGGGTGTATCGGGAGCAGCCGCTGCTACCGCATTCGCAACACTTTTCAGCTCTGCATTTATGGCGAGAGGACTGAAAAGGAAAGGACTACTACCTGAAATTCGTTTGCCCACTAAAAAGGAAATGATCTCATTAATGGAATTCACTGGTCCATTATTGGGGATAACGTTTACTCGTCTTTTTGGGTTTGTTAATATGCAAAGAACTGCAATGACAATGGGCACTCAGCACACAGCTGCCTACCAATTGTGTATAAACTTGATGATTTTCTTCCTCTTATTTGCAGAGCCATTGAGCCAACTCAGTCAGACACAATTACCTGAATTGATCGATGCTGAGGACAGTGTACAAGTCAGGTCAAACTTAAAATCCGTTCTGTCTTTGGGAGCGCTTACGGCAATTTTAATTGGAGGGGTGGCTGGTCTTGCTACATATTTTGGAGCACCGATTTTTTCCTCCGATCCCATTGTTCAATCTTTAGCGAAGGAGACTGCACCTTCATTATTTCTAGCGGTCGCCACCGCAATTTTCACAGGTACGACTTTTCAAATCAGATACAAAGTGAAATGAAAATGCGCTGTGAATTGAAAAAAATGTTTGTCAAGATTTTGGTAGACCTAACACCCATTATATTTCCCTTTTTACGTACTGAATGGTAACCATTATTATTTACAGTGACAGTAGATGGAGCCATGTTGGCAAGCAAGGATTTTGGTTTCATGCTTTCTCAAGGAGTAGTCACTATGATGGTACAACTTTTTGTACTGAAAACATGGTGTACGAGTTTATCTGACATCTTCGCAACTTTTATCTTGCGTCTTGGTTCTTACGCCATGCTTTCTTTGATCCGAGCAGGGCTTGGATACGGAAAGCTTGGCCGTGCATTATTTACAAAAAAATCGATCAATGGCGTGGCAAAAAGTTGATAAACCAATTGGTAATACCTAATACCACAAGAAATTTTGTTACTGTTACGAGTTGGACAACTATGATAAGAATTCGACTTTCTGTTCCAAACCAGTCAGTTTTGTTACCATTTCCAATAACAATGAATGATGTTTAATCATATAGAGTGACCAAGTGGTCGTTCCATTTTTTCTGTGCACTGATTTCTTTCTAAGATGAGTTTGTCACAATGAAGGAATTACCTCTCTAACTATTTGAACTCTAATAGCACAATTTTTTCTGAAAATCTTAAATCGATCATGCAATCTTCACATCGTATTCTGAACAGAAAAGAGCTCTCTCATGGATGACGAACGAAGATGCAAACTCTAGTCACGTCTTCTCAACAGCTAAAAATGCAAATCCTATATTTCTTATTATGAAAAATAAATATCTTGTCATAAAGTTATGTAATATTAAATTAAGTTTGCAATATGTAATATGTAAGGAAATCGATGCATTCAATAATACATTCGTACGTAATAAAAAAATGTGAAAATATATATATATGCGTCGCCGTACACTCTCTTGTGGAAGGAAGTTATTTTGCAATATCTCGGCGAACCTTATTTCATGTAGCATAGAAATATTTCGTCATTAAATAAAAGTTATGTAATGTTAAATTAGACCTGCAATATGGAAGGAAATCGATGTATTCAATAACACAATCATACGTCGTTCAGTAAAAATGGTGAATATACATGTCGTCATACACTCTCTTGTGAGAGTAAGATATTTTGCAACATCTCTCGGCGAACCCGTATAGAAGAAAACGGAGGAACATTTATTCTTCTCAGATAAATGAGAATCGCTTACTGTCACTCTTCTTGTAGTCAAAGAACTACTTCTTTTCAAGAAGACTTCAGGGACACCATAGCGGCAGCTGCGACAACCGATTCATGGTTATCCTTGGGGTAAAATCTTGGTTCATCTTCTACTGGAATCCATTCAGGCATGGCTTTTTTCATTTGCTCCTGTGTAAGACCTTGGCATAGAAGAGGTTCGTCACGTAGAAACAGCTTGTGGTAGTATGCACCCTCATCCCAACTGTTCCCACCTATTTGTGCAAATCCGTGGTTACGAAGAGATTGTCGAAAACTTGTGAATTTGCTCTTGAAATAGTGAGGCATGATGCTATTTGAGAAGTGTGGTCGGTCATGGATCATAAATGCCTTTCCATGTGGCGACCAGGATATGACAAATTGATGTCCGTGGCGGGAAGAATCCGACAACATTACCCTAAGCCGATAAAGGAAGTTATGTAAAGGCCGAAGTGTTCTTGGGATTGATGTATCAGACATGATCCACATCAGAGAAGGGACTTTGCCCTTCAAAAAACAAGGATGGCTGTATGTGGCATTCTCTAGCTTTGTTTCCTTGTCAATCTTTTGATGATTGGCGGGAGATCTCATAAAACCCCAACGGCGAAGCTTTTGCTCGAAGGAGCTGTACGTCAATGAATCAAAGTACAATGGGAAGACGGCAGTCATAAAAGCGGATGGGTCATGAATTCTAAATTTCTTTCCATCACTAGTCCAAGACACAATGGATTGTTTTCCTTCCTTTTCGGAATGACAGAGCAAAGCATGAAGACGACCGAGGAATTCACCGTGTTTTTTCATCCAATCCGATACCTATAAAATAAGACATATACAACAAGAGGAATAAAAGACATGTAAACAAGAGGAATATTGTGAGTTGTGAATTGATGGTTAATATTTATTTATGTGAAATACGATGATTCTTTTCTTTTCCAGAAAAAAAAAACTTACCGTTTTCCCGTTAATACGCATCTGTTTGCAGATGGAACGTTTCCCTTTCACCAAAAGACGGTGTATAAATGATCCCTTTTGTGCACCAGAAGTGAACTGCACGAATCCCCAACTCAACAGTACCTTAAGGAAACTATCCAATCCAACAAAAGTTGACTTTTCGAAGTATTGAGGAATAACCTCCTTCACAAATCGCTCCTTGTCATGAATCGCAAAAGATACACCATCTGGTTGCCACGAGACGACATTCTTTTTCAGATCTTCATTTTGTTCAGTTCCATCTAACATGTCATGTAACTTCCATGGAAATAATAAGTCAATAGAAACAATTGCTGGCTCCTTAAAGTCTTCGTTCAATGTAAATGAGGCGCCGGTGGGACCCCCACCGTTCTTGTTGTTCTTGTTGTTAGTCACTAATGATGACGATGATTTTGTGGTCACGGCCTTCTTGCGTCCTTTACCACCATCACTGCTAGGAACTGTTTTTTGTTTCTTGTTAGGATTGCGGTATGCGGCTCCTGTTGCCTTAGTTCTTTTATTCAAAAAGGCCGCTCTCTTCGCGGTAAAAGCAGTACCGGCTGTTGCAGCACCAGCAGCCTTCTTCTTCGTTGTTATTTTCTTGGTGGCAGGGAGCATTCGCTTAACTTGTGGGGTAGTCTTACTAATATTATTATTTATCCATTGGGGAACAACACCTTGGTTCATCAACATTGACTGCTTGTTGGTTGTTAAAGTGGACGGAATACCTGCGGACGAAGACACAGCCGCAGGGTTAATGTTAGTCGTCGTCGATGGAAGAGGATTCTGCTGCAGCAGCTGCGAGATAACGTTAACATTAGTATTATTATTAGAAGCAATTGGTTGTTGTTGTTGATGGTGTTGTTGTTGTATCTGTAAACCTTGCGCCACAGCAGCAATGATTTCAGGTGAGAAGTGTTGCTGCTGCTGCTGCTGCTGTTGTTGCTGCCCGACAATGATCTGATTCAGAAGTAACGCTGCAACTGCTGGATTACTTGCAAGATTATTGTTGTTCAACAAAGCTTGAACTTGAAGTGCTGCGGACTGTTGCTGCTGCAACTGATGTTGTTCCAAAAGCATCTGAACAGCAGTATTTCCGAACGTCATAGCGTTAGTATTGGTATTGGCATTGACTTTGGTATTCGTTGTTACAGCAGGAGTATGAGTAGTGGCAGCAGTAACATTAGCGGTAGAGATCGGGACTTCATTCATCAAAGGTCTACCATGCAGTACCTGGGCCTGTTTGTTAGTCATCAGAAAGAGAAAGACAAAATTGAATTGAATCATGTGAGCTTTTTAGTAGTTCTCGCTGACAATAAAAGAAGTAGGAAAAACGTGTTGACAAGATATACTGTACAGTTACTTACATTCTTTGTGTTTACTACCGGTACTGGTGCTGTGTGTATGTTTCCCATCTTCGATGTTATTGTTGATGTTGATTCTTCCTTTATGTTACTGTTACAACTGTTGTTGTTATTATTATTATCTTCCGCCTTCTTGTTGTTGATGCTGTTGTTGTTCACTTTTCTTCCACATCTCATATAATGACATAAGGATGGGTCACTCTGTTGAAAGCAAGGATGAAAAAATGTTTCATTATTGTCCTTTGGGTTTGGATTATCAAATCCCCAATCTGCAAGTTGAGAACGGAATTCAATTAAAGTCGAAATACCACTAAAGTATCTTCCTAGGAAACTTGATACGAATTGTTCTGTATCATGTATCCGAAATGATTTCCCATCCACCGTCCACGATACAATACTTGAATGTCCGACCTTTTCTACATCCTCTAACATACCATGTAGAAGATAAGGAAATAATTCGGATGCGGCATGTTGTTGTTGTTGTTGCTCTTGCTGAGGAGGAGAATTGCCACGATTATTCACTTGATTATTATTAGTGCTACTGTTACTGTCGCTGCTGATAGTACTACTACTACTAGTAGTAGCAGTACTAGTAGTTGATATACTATCACTCATGATGACTTTATTATTATCGTGATCATCAGTTACTTTATTAATCTGGATTCCTGGTAATGATGACTTAGCACCACCATTCTTTGAGATAAAGGATGGAGGAAGCATGATGCTTTTTATTCGATTCGATCAGAAAATACCTTCGCCGAAAGGCTTGCTTTTCGATTGTAGTTAAAAAATGTCTAGCTAAAATAAACAGAGAAACGATCGTCGTTCTTGGTACAACAGGGATTGTATTGTATTGCATGTACAGTGCTGTTAGTAGGACTAATAATAAGTTTGTTGTGCTGAAGGTCAACGTTGTTGTTGATTTTGTTGATGTCTGTTTTTATGTACTTGAGAGTTATTACAAGTACGCACCTCTCTCTACTAGTAGTTAGCTAACTTAACGTACTGCATCTATCTAATATTGAATGTTGTTAAATGAATGTCAGATAAAAACGATTGATTCGCACTCGCGCCTTATCTACTAGTATTTTGGCATGCAAATTGATTGACGACTACTCGAAGTGCTACACGGCCTGTGTGTATTACGCGGTACAAAAAAAATTAACAAAGGAATAATTATTTTACAACTCAAAGCAGGAGGTGAAGAAAAAAACTGTCAATGTGCTTACTGATTCATTCTACGTAGCATCTCAGTAGAGCTTTCATTTATAGCTCCGATGCGCGATGACGACGATCGTCGTCGCTGATCGTGAAAGAAAATATGTCACAACGACACTGATCAATAAATAAATTTAATGTCGTAAGTTCTTCTACATTATTTATTTACTTATAGGAAACTACTTGTCACAACGACACTGATCAATAAATAAAATTAATGCCGTAAGTTTTTCTAGATTATTATTTATTTACTTATCATAATATTATGATATTGAAGAAGAATGATGTCGTGTAAGAAATAACCTATTAAAATTTGATGCAGTCCTTCTAATTGATTTGTATTTACTTATAATACTTCTGAAATAAAATAAAATTAGGGTACGCCATCAAAAAGCAAAAAGAGAAGGCGAACCTTCGAATATTGGTTTCCTCTTCCCGACCCCAGCCAATGGAGAACGACTTCTTGGGAAGGATTGAGAAAATTTAAAAGGAACTAAAACAATCACTTTTTATGATGTCTCAAAGCAAAGTCGAAAAGGAGACCTATTTTTTTACTTTACAAAAAAAATCAACGGAATAATTGAACTCAGTTTGTGAGGGAACATCATCGACGACAATTACTCCATTATTAAAACTTTCGTAAACATGCTACAAACATTGATATAATCTCAAACAGTACCGACTAAACGGCATCAAAAAGGCATCAAAAGCCACTACAGTAGATGTGTGTAGAATGCATAGTTAGTTGTATAGATGTTATTAATTAAAGTACTTATTTGTAAGGATTTATAGATGTTATTAATTATAGTACTATTTTCGTTGTTCAAAAGGATAGACCATCACGAGCAGTTTCAACAACACCAAGGGAACGTACACTATTTGCCCAGTATCGTTTTCCTCCACCATCTGATGATTTTTGATCCTTTAGGTAGAGTAATCTATCTCGAACCTCTTCTGGAATCATAGAACAACGTTTGCTTAGATGTCCGACTGTCATCTTTTGGGCTGTTTGGTAGATACCCTCTAACCTGTTGGGATAGTAAACTGAGCCAGTTTTACGTTCGTTGGGCGGTAACTTAGAACAATGTAAGCATCTGATTCCTATCTGTCCAATTAGGATAGGACGGTTCCGTCCTTGAGCATTGTTCCCAGCATCATCCGACGTTGCTTCAAAGACTTCCATTTGCTTTCGTGCAAGGCACTGATAATGAGATAGATTGCCTTCATCTTTTTCGACATATAGTAAGAATGCACGACCTGATATATCTCCGGAAGAAGAAGAAGGATTTGCGTTAGTCTGATGTTGATTATTATCAAGCACTGACCTCATTCGCTTTGACGAACTGATGAAGTCCTCTTGTCCCCTGCTATCGTCTTCTTTACGTTTAAAATGATTCTCATTGTTGTTGTTGCTGTTAGGTCCACCATTCACATTATATGCTCCTTCCCCCAACAAAAGTGGTGTCAACGTAGGTTGTTCCCCATCAAATCGATCTGCATTAACATGGCCACCACCACCACCTCCATGTATTAATTGAGTAGATGTATGATGATTATTCCCTTCCATTAATGCAAAAGGGTTTTGTACTCCCGATGATGAGGAAAAATCGGTATGATGATTGTTATAGAATCCATTATTGTGGTTATTGTGACTGTTTGAGAATGAAACATCTGGAATAAACATTGGATTTCTCATTCCGGGAAAGGGAAAATTATTCATATTAGTATGTGTACCTTGTTGGTGGTTGTTCAACAAAGCGTTTGAGGCAGCTATTTGCTGATTGTAGTTCATATTGAAATTGACATTGACATTGCTATTGCCATTGCCATTGGCGTTGTTGTTATTGGGAGCATATCCAAAGTTTCGGACGCCTTGAGACGTTGCTGACATCAATTCTCCTAGTTGCTGTTGTTGCTTATTACTTTCGAAGATTCGATTCTGATTCTCCGTTTCTGAACTCATAGACCTGATGGGCATAAAAGAAACTGGACCATCGACGCTGTTGCAAAGACCAACGTTATCGATACGTTCATTGCTGTTACCGTTAGACGCCTTGGTGGTGTTGTTGAAATTGTTGTGAAAGTTGTTGTTGATGCTAGGACCGGCATTGTTACGCTTGCTATTGCTGTCCCCGTTAATATTATCGATGCCGATACCGATACCACCGATGCCATTACCTAATGGCATGTTGTCTTTGTTGCCGTTTGCCATGATGTTATTGATCGCTGTAGCTGCTGCCATGTTGCTTGAGAAAGTAAAAGAAGAAACGAATGAGGTGAAATACCGTACTTGTATCAAGTGTGTATCTTTTTGGTTTACATTTATACTTATAATAAATTATGATTGCCCTGTCAAAGTCGTCAATTTTGTTTTTTTAACACGGGGTTTTATAGAGATTACACCATTACACAAAAACCGTTACCGGTACACAAAAATTAGAACTGATTCATTCGGAAATATTATTTGTCCCCAAAAAAAACAAGTGTACCATCGCTAAAAATTAATACTTATGAATAAGAGAACAGACTATCATGTCGTCGCTTGAAGCGAAGTCTGTGGCGTGGTCCAAGTGATGAAAATATATAAAAAAAATATTCAAGGGCACTTAAGTCCCAACTTATTTACCTTAATTCTAGTTCTTTTTGGCAATGAAAGAAGAATGTCGTTTTTTTAACTTAAAAAAAAAAATAGAAAATAACTGTGCGTTGTTAATAAACTCATCTTTATTCTCGTAAAATGTTCAATCATCGACTGTCAATCGACATTTGAGTTCTCTTTCCTCTGTTCCTTTTTCGTAAGAGGGCACAAGTAATATACTTGTACTACTAACTTTTTAATCGAATCAAAACGCCACAATCTTTTGTTGTTCTCTTTTTGTGGTGTATAATTCGAATTTTGTAAAGAAATGCATAGAAAAGACTTAACAAACAACTACCTGAGAGAGATCGCCAAGTTGTGACTGTTCGACTTATTCGCGCGTACAAGTAATTTATCGGCATCAGCTGTAATGCCTCATAATTATACAGCCATGATGTACTGAGTACAATAGTACGTTAAGTACAGGATGGTTGGCTCACGGATAAGTTTAGGGGGCCCCCATTTATTTGAATACATAAAATATATTCCATTAATTATCCCCCTAATATCCCCCCGATGGTTGTGGTCGTCGTTGTTCCCATGGAGTGTACAAGTGTGGAATTTGATACTACTGTATCTGGATGCTCTATCATGTTACTCTTGTACTGAAAGGTTTCTCCTCATTTGTTGAAATCACGCATGCGATGATTATTACTTGTTATTGCTGTTGTTGATGTTATAAATACCTTCTGTTGATGTTGCCATCATTGTCTCAGCTACTCAGCTAGCTGCTATGATGCTGTTGTAGCTGATGATGATGCTGTAGTAGAGAAGAAGTGGTCATTCAAGTGGCTCCAAGCTGTAATATTGGAAATTTGACTCATCATGACATTTCATTATCATTGCTGCTGGGCTATATCTATCCTCCTCTAGCTGCTCCTATCCTAGAGAGATGGAAATGAAATATAAACCTGCCTTTTACTTTGTTGCATTCTTATTGCTCTTTTACGTCTCATTTTTCTCTACTTCTACTTCTTCTTGTGACTCTTTACTACATTGGTGCGTTTGAAGTAGCCTTATTTGGATCCTTGCTGGGATCACCAAGGCAATATGCTTGACATATGCCATGGCCAGGGACTGATTCATTCATGAGCAACTCTGCTCTGTCAAAACTCATAATATGATCATGTAATATGCTCAAATTATCCCCAATTTACATTGCTTTTGCAATATCACCAATGTCTGTCTGCTAGTCTATAAAGGAGATCCTAGATGTAGACACAACATGCCATTTGGTGATTCATCCTTGTGAGTTATGTTGTGAGCGCTTCCTTTTGAATTTAATAAAGTGTCACTACTATTTGATAGTGTGCCCTTCCTTGTTGGGCTTGTGCCCTGCACTATGTAAGCAGGACCGATTGTAATACTTTAATAATACTATATTAACAAAAATGAACATCACTAACGACATCACATTTCTGGTCAGAGAAAACATGGAAAAGAATACATTCTGTCATTGGTAACAAAGTTACTACACTAGTAAAACAAGTATTTCTAATCATACAGCAATTCACCAATAAATAGAAACAGTAATTGGAGATGTTAAATCTAGGAAGGATAAACCCAGCATTAAAAAGGCTAGCTACTAAAATTGATACCATTTTTTATTCTTCATCTGATCTTTTAGTTGAGATGCAAGCTTTCCATAATTCTGAGCTTCTTCATTTAACTGTCGTGCTTTATCATCCATCTCACTAATCTTTTCGCCTCTTTCAATCATTGCAGTCATATTCTGACTCATTTGGGACTGTGCAGACTGTGATTTTGCAGCAGCTTCTGTTGCTTTATTATCTTTCACCGCTTGTTCAATTTCACGTCGTCTTTCTGTATTCTTGTCTGCTTGATCGACACCAGCGAAGAGTTCCCCACGAACTTCCATTTCAGCTAATTTTGATGTTCTCCCACCACTATCTTTTAGGATTTCTTCTATATCAGATAATTCATTCCGTTGAGCATAATACATCGCCGATCGACCTTCGCCGTCTAACAAATTTGGATCAGCTCCCATTCGTAGTAGTGAATCAACAACAATGGCACTGCATGGTTCATATTGGAGAGCATAATGTAGGGGTGAGCTTTGATTGTATTCATCTAGTTGATTCAAGATTTTAGGATTAGGATTTCCCATCAATTTAAAATCTCCAGATACTGCTGCGGTATATCCCGGTTGATGAATTAGTATGTATTGCCATCCTAAAACGTCTGTTCTTCTTGTCGTTGAGGAAGATTTTTTGGGCGTGGTATCATGTATAGCGTGTAAAGTCACAATATGTTCGATAACTCGTAGCCAACTTTTCATATCTTCTCCATCCGATACGCCGATGAGATTATATGATTCTCCCGTCTGCATTTTAATTAATAAGGTTCCATGGTAAGCAACTTTTATAAACTCAATATCCGACCAAAAATGACAAGTATCGTATTTACTTTCAAGTGGATTGTATATATTAATATTCTGATACGCAGATATGAACCCATCAGTTAGTAAGAATAATTCACAGTTTTGATCATTGAAATTTATCGGACCTTTCTTTAACACAATAGAATGATCACCAAATAGTAATTCATGAAGTGTATTTGAGCATGTCGTTAGTCGAATACTTGAAGTGCTTACCCCAAGACGAGATGATATATCATATAATTCTTTTTCTTCTGATTTTCTCGGATGATACCTCTTACTAAATACCTCTTCTCGTTGGAGTTGATTTTCATAATCAATACTATGATCGTCACAGTTGTTTTTGTCGTCATCAATAGAGTCGACTGAAAGATTAAAATCAGGAATTTCTATATCTCGTAATATCTTATGTACATCTTCTTCTTCTTCTTCTTCGTCTTCATTTTCACTTTCATTTTCATTCTCGTCCTTATCTTCTTCGTCATCTTCATTCGTCCAATCTAGATTGCCGGTATTATTTTCGATTTCTTCTATACCATCCAATTGTTCCTGTTCCTGTTCCTGTTGTTGCGGTGGCGGTGCTGATTCGTCCATCATCTTTTCTTTGTCGGCAATATCATCTGTCTCATTAGCACTCGAATCGTCAATTTTAGATTGCTTCTCATCGCCGCCACTACCGGTACCATTAGAAGTTTTTCTCAGTAACTTCGGCTTCAATTTCCGTATGTCCACTTTTTTAAACATAGTACTTGTAGTCTATTATATTGTATTATATTATATTATATTATATTATATTCAATATCCAATATCCTACCTTGTACCTTGTAGCCGAAAGGTTGTTGACAAACACAATAAGCGAAGACATCAACGATTGATTCGATTCATTCAATAGTTGGATTTTCGTCAATTTTTCCATGAGCAAATCACCTACCGCGAAACGGTCATAATGAAAAGATTTTTGGATATGACTAATTCAGTACTTGTGAAGCATGTACAATGTCGAAATGTAGTGTGTAAGCTTGAATTAGTGGATGATTATGATTTAAAAATTGTGAATATGTTTATGTCTACTCCTAAAGATATCATCTGACCATCTACACACATTCATTTCTTCAGTCTCCTCAAGTGAGTTGTACTGAAATGGACCATTCTGGTCACTCAACTGTTCATTGATTAAAATTGCAAGAAAAATAACTTACATGTAAGAAGATCAAAAACTTACTCTCCCGACCCAAAATGGTAGTAAATTATAACCTCACCACCATGCTGATCTCTCGTATGTCCAGCACACAAAAATTTAGCTGCTACATCAGCACATCACAATTATCATGTGTACTGATATGACCTGTACGGCATTCATCAGCAGCTACATTCTCATGAATGTAATGATAACATTATATCAAATCCACCTTCTTCTTAATCCTTCGTTCTAATTTATATGTATTGTGAATGGAGGTACAATTGAATGAATTCCCATTGTCATGTGTTGATGTGAATCATTTTCCATCCAAATTCTTATGAAATGAAATAATTTTTCTTGTCGCGAGGTATTGTGTGCATTCAAAAAAGCTCAGATCAAGTTGGAACATGCCTCCATTGCAGGACCAACATCTACCGGCGGTCCTAGCCATTGTCCTAGTATTAGTGTATCCCCTTGGAAATGATATTATTGGATCATCGTACATACTACATCACCACTCATAACATCATAATTCAAAGAATTGGGATATGTCAGCAGTTTGACCTCTCATCCTGGTTTGAGGGAGCTGGCCTTCTAATTGCCATATCTCTAGTGTGCAGTATGTGAGTGCATGAACAATTCAAGTTAAATACAGTCATCATACTTTAGGGCACTGACTTTCCTGCTAAAAACATCTTCATTGATATGGGAGATGAAAAAAGTAGAGGGACTCGTACAACAGGACAGACGAAAAATACAATGCAAAAACAGGGAGGTTGCTGTACTGGCGATTCGATCACTGTTTATTTTAACGGTTGTTTTTCCCACGAGTGGACGCGTAAAGCGGACAAATCGACATCATCGACACTTCGACACAAATCTACGCCATCATTCGAACTTAGGATACAATACGAGTACTCATCAACAAAAGTTATGTTCCATGTGCTGTCCCTAGTTCTGTTCCTAGCTACTAGTAGCTAGCGTTGATCCAAAAAGTGGCGCACCCACCCAGTGGTTCCGTCACATTGAACTCGTAATGACAAAAAACCACGGAGTCAACTCCATTTGGCGTTCAGCTGCAATACTATTGACTGGACTTGTATTTTTCCAATCCTTTCTTTTCCTTTCCTTTCTGGAGTCGGAGAATGTGATACCACCAAAAATGGATGATGAGCCGCGAGTTATTGGCGGAGGAATTAACCATCCTAATGTACCACCGAATCATTCAGAAAAAATAACAGAAGCGACCAGTAGAGGAGATAATAATAATGTCGTCGTATCATCGTCAACAACAACAATACATGATCATCATCCGGAAGGTGTAGCAATTACGTTAATGTTGAAAGCACCAAAGTGGTTCCATAGAAGGTATACAGCTATGCTTCATAATGTTCTATCGAACATACCCGAAACTTGGGTTATCCAAGTATTCTCAAATGAAGCTTGGCTTGAGAAAGATGTTCTGCCACTACATCCTGGATTGCAACGATTACGGTCTCATCCTAGAATTATATGGACACCTATGCCGAAAGAAATGACGAAAAAGAAACCAAAAGAAATAATGAAATCAAACTGGTTATGGGAGTCAGTCATTGCTGAAAATGTATTAACATTTAGTGGCAATGGAGCATTATGTGCGAATTCTAAAAATACCGTAACAGATTTTATAGTAGAAGCAGATTATGTTGGAGTACCTTGGGGAAAGTACAATGGTATGGGAGGAAATGGATCGTCGCATAGTATTCGAAAACGATCTGATATGATTAGGATACTTCAAGAACATCCACCGTCATCATCCGAAATGAATGATCAAGACTATAATTACTTTACTAAGTACCTGTTTCAAGAAGAAAAAGGAAAATTAGCCAATGCTAATATAACAAGACTATTTGGTGGTACAAATGAAGCAGATGTTGGAGCACCATTTGTAGTTGCTGGCACACAAGCACAGTTGGACTTTGATTCCAGAGAAAAATTACTACACGTATGTCCAGAACTTAACATTATTTTCCCCTCGCTTCATGAACCCAGCTGTTTTGGTGCACATCCCAATCCAGAAAAATGCAAGAATTCCATATGCGCTCTACAAGATAAAATTCCTGGTTCAGGATGTTAACAATAATGTCCGTATCCCATCAATAACTTAGTACGCACTTGTGTGATTGATCTACTCTCTTCATTCAAAAGTATTACGGATCGATTATGTAAACGGATCCAAAATGAGAAGAATGACGGGAAGTTTCCATAAAAGAGTCTTACTATAATAAATTTCTACAAATATCGATCCTCTCCGCGTCACGGTACGGTCTGCTTGATCCGACTGTTGTTCAGCTTCTTTCTCAGAGAATCGTCCTCGATATTTTCCTGGAAGTGGAACATGAACGTCCGTCCATATATAAGCTTCAATGTCATTTTCGAATCATTCGAGATCTATCCGGGTGTTTACTTCAGCGAGATGCTCTCATTCTTTATTTCGCCATCAGATCAGTAAAGTTTGTCCTACCAAGCCGAGATAGTTAGTTCCAAATGGTAGTAGTGAGCATGCCTATCGCAAACACCGTAACTATTTATTTCTACCTCAATTCGAAATTAACCTGTACGTGGTGGTAGTATTTCTCCCATATTTTGGACTCGATGACTGTAACTTAAAACAAATGAAGCCAAAGCACGTGGAAAATTCCTACAAGCAGCTTGGTATTAGAAAAAGATTACCTAAAGTGACGTATAGTTTTCAAGCTATGAACGTCCGTGTGGGTCATATAGTTAGTTGTATTCTTTTCAAGATATATTGTACTATGGACTCATATTGTTTGCTTTCTACTAGTAAAAAATCCTTAAATTGTGAGCTATCTTTTATCTAGTGTACAGTATGCTCATTTCATTACATAAGATTATTCAATGTACCTACTATACGTACTAGAAATATATATGATACTGACCTGATTCGCGCGCCAATTTACTTAAATCACAGCACATCACACCTAAATGTTTTCTACCATTTTTATCGCGCCATACTTTACGACAATTTTTCGACACGTGAATTTTCTCTCAATAACAACACAAACCGTCTATCAAATTGAAAATCTATCTCTTCGCCCTCGGCATTGGTTCAGTTGAGGAATACAAACACATCGACAGCGTAGCCGTTCAAGGTAACCACAGACTGTAACTGCATCTAAAATATATACATCTGGATTGTAAGTAGGCATTTTACCTCTCAAATTGAACAACAGTCGTACGAATGTACTATCCTATCATACCTTTTCGACGAGGTTTGTTTAGCGTTTTGTGACGTGTCAGACGTCGCCGTCAATTCGGGACGCATATGTCTCCTACACCTCGACTCGATAGGAATCCTACTAGCCCTGCCATGACGAATATTTCCATGCATTTACAGTTTCAAATCGCATCAAGTCTCGCAAATATCACCCCTACTCTTATTCACTCCCACATCACTAACTTCTCTTTTCCTTTATTATTACTTCTAAACAGCACTTCGCCTTAATTGTCGCTTTCATACACGTACGCAAAACAAAACAAAAAAAGAACACACACAAAAAATCATGGCCAGTGTTATTAGCGATGACGACATTACCGAGCAACCGGAATCGACCGCGACAACTCCTACCAAAGAGCCAGACGACACGAAGATGGCAGACAACGAACCTGAAGAAGAATCAACAAACGCGGGTAATAACAAATCCCCTAAAACCCCGTCTAAAAAATCCAGCAACAAGTCGATTCCATACACCGATGTTATAACAAATGCCATCATGGCATTAAAGGATCGAACAGGATCTTCCTCAATGGCGATTCAAAAGTGGGTCGTAAACAACCATCCAAATATGGATCCTGCGAAACTTAAAAAAAAGATGAACTTCACATTGAAGAATGGAGTCAAAACTAAACGGTAAGAAAAAAATGTTAGTCCAGTACGTGTATGCAGACGGACCCCAATGTAATGGTAAGGAATTTAATGGAATTGAGCTCACACTGATTGTACCGTGGAAAATTTATAGGTTCGTTAAAATTAAATCGTCATTCAAGATCAATCCGATTTGGCTGAAGAAGAAAAATGCACCAAAGAAAAAAACTCCAACGAAAGCGTCGAAAGCGGTGGCAGCAGCAAAAGCGGTAATAGCCAAGAAGGCAATAGTGAAGAAGCCACCAACTAAGGAAGAGATTGCTGCCCAAAAAGAGAAGGAAAGAAAGGAAAAAGTCGAAAAGGAACGCAAGAAAAAAGAAAGGGAACGACTCGATAAGATTCGACGCCGGAAGTTTCCTATGGACGACTTCAAACTTATCGAGGAAGATAAGGAATTGCGGGTGAAGGTCGATGTTCCACCTCGTCCATCTTTAGAACTAGCCATGCCGAATTTTCCGGCGGCATGCAGGTCAGATACGATGGGATCAGGTCTAATGAACGATGTCATTCACATCTACCATTTCTTTCGTGGCGATGTCGGATGGGGACGCTTTAACAAAAATAAATCACTCGTGGCACCCTTTACCTTAGAGCAATGGATGGAATGCGTACAGCAGATCTCCAAAGGATGGTCCAAGAAGGTACGCATGCTACCTCCTTTGATTAATCATCTATTCGTGATGACTCTCCAACACTTGGTTCCTGAAAAACTTAAATCGGCGTTAACTCCAACCAGCTGGAGTGAGGTTTTGGTACTGTACATGGATGCCATGCAAAGCTACTACACGGACAAGTTGGCGGAAGAAGAAAACAACGTTATACCATCCTTGGGGATTGATGGAAAATACATCCTATTTTTGTCCGATGAAGAAGAAACGGACAGCAGCAAACTTGAGGCTCCCGATCCTTCTTCGCCATATCTTACTGGCATTTTAGAAAAAGCTCACTCAAAATGTGTAACTCAAGATCCGTGGAATTTGAATGCAGAAGAATTACTTTCACTGCTAAAGGCCTTGGTCGATGATGTCTTGTCAACTTCAACAGATTGTTTTGAGGAATTCGATATTCGAGTCGAAGAAACCTACGAGGATTTGAAACGTAAGAAGGCCGCTGACTCCAGTTTACGAAAGATAGAAACCCAACGTAACAGAAAAATCGCAGAAGAAGCGAAGGAACGGAAAATGATCGAAGAGAAGAAAACAAACGAAGATGGGAAATCGAATGAAGAGGGAGAGGAGAAGGAAAAAGAGGAGGAGGAGGAGGAAAAGGTAACTCGCAGTACGGTAAAACTTCCAACGATAAGCGAAGCAAAGGTGGAGAAGACAAGAAAGGAACAACAGAAGGCCACAGACGCATACGAAAAGAGTCGTCGAAGTAAACGTATCCGCACCGAACCTGTTGGAATGGATAGAAACTTCCAAGAAGTTCACCTCTCGTGGAATGATCCGCAACAAATTTTCTTTCTGCAGAAGGGGAAATCAATCCCCTCGGATCTATCTTTCGATCTACCCGACAGCAAATCGCATCGGATTACTTGGCAGTCGATAAACAAGAAATCCACTCTGAACAAATATATGGACTCGTTAGACGTTCGAGGTATTCGTGAACACAATTTGCACGAGACGCTGCAGCAAGCACGTAGGTACGTCTACGACGATATCAAAGAAATGAACGACAAGAAGTCGTTGATTAGGGAGAAAAGCGACTTGAAGCGTCGATTGGAAAGTGCTCAATCGAGCTATGAAAACGGTCGAAAATCTGGTCGATTGCAGGCTCAATCCGAACAGGAATTGATCGACCTTCGAGATGAAATGAAAGATTGGAAAAATCTACTGAGGATGGCAAAGTTGTCAAGGAATACGACATGGAATTGGAGACAGGATTGACAATGTTACGAGAATTCGACTCACAGGACGAGCCAACGCAACGAAAAACGTGCTACTCGACGAGATGCACAAAAGCAACAGGAGAAAAAGGAGCAGAGAGCAATATTGAAAAAATGCCGTGCAGTAGAATGTGGCCAACTGGAAATATCGATGGTACTGGAGCCGTTGGTCAAATGGTTAGTCAGCTCCTAGACCTGGAAAAACGAGTTGAAAAACTCGCAGGATGGAGGAAATGCGACCGTAAGAATTGGATCTCATCTCTTGAAACAGCTGTACACGCATGGAATGAATTAAGTACCGTTTTCCTTCTTGGGGACGCAACCAATGGTTCCTCAAATTTGTATTCTCCAATTCCCGAAGCTAAGAAGAATCAGGCCGCGACGCCAGGTTCTTGTAATTCTGTTGGTGCATCGCATAGCTCTAGTATGTCAGTTTATCAAGTTGTATGCATGGTCAGGGTAAGTTTCAATCTTTTAATATGTTGATTGTGATATTTAATTTCTTGAGCTTAAAATTCAGATTACGTGAATATTGGACTCACGTTATTTTGACTTGTGTGTTTCTTTTGTCTTTGTAGCAACGTTTGCTTGAACTTGAAAATAGAGTTTCTGAAATAACGGGTCTCGCAATGGTTGCAAAAGAAAACTGATGATGCCGATGACAATATGTCAACAAGTCCAGTAGACGAAGAAGAGAATATCCAAGTTGCTTGGAAAAAGTCGATCAACCGCTTAAAGCGTTTGACAGCGAAGGACCATTTGAAGATTCACACGGCACTTGTCGAGGCGATTGCAGCTGCTCGTAAAGCACAAGACACGGTAGTTGTTAACGAGTGAAACATGCCTTGGTTGAGTATCACCCGCAAGCAGCGGGTTTGTGTAAGACTGAAGCTTTGAAAGTTTTACAAGATCACGGGGACTACGAAGATAGTGACGACGAAGATGACGATGAAGATGACAACGAAATCGAAGCAGAGCAAGGGAATGGAGAGAGAAACCGAAGAATTAGGAATCGCATCTTGTCTAATGGTTGAAGCTATGATTTTAAATAGTAGCCTTGATGGAGAAGCCGATGTAAGCCGCTCAGAGTGGGTCAGTGCTGTCAAGAAAACTAAAACGGTTTCGAAGATGGCTGCATATGTTTCTGCTTTTTACCACAAAGCGCTTGCTAAGGTAGAAAAAATGGAGGAAGAGCATTCTGCATTGATAGACGTTATGGGAGTTGGGGTAAGAGTAATGCATCAAGAAACAAAAAGTCTTCTAAAATTGTCTCCGAGCCATCTGAGGTATGGGCGAATGTCATTTTTCCGACGAATTTTGTCTCGTTAAAGTTGAGAACTGGCCCTGGTGGCCAGCTAGGAAGTGCGTTCCGAAGGATGATGATTTAACATCCGAACTTGAATCGTTAGGTCGCATCCTTGTTTCCCTTGTCGGTGAACGTGGTAGCTTGAGGATTGTCAAAACTGACGACTTGGCTCCATTTTCGGAAGATCGTCCAGGAGAGGAAGATCTGAGCAATCAAACTCGTGAGGTCCGGAACCAACTCGACGACGCTATGGATGTCGCAAGGAGAGTTGTACGTGGTAACGAAGAAAAAAATCCAAAGGAAAGAAACCCCTATCAAATCAATCAGATAGGATACGATGTTAAGATACGATGGTATTTTAAAATGGGTTGTGGGAAAATCATCCAAAAATAAATGAATTCAGTAACTTTTAAAAATTAGAATAAGGATGTAAATACGAAATCTTATACAAAATTCTTCTTATGTATTTATCTATGGATTACAGTGAAAATGTACAACTACAAACTGAATTTCAATAATCGAGAATTGAAGTTACGGATCATATGTTTAGAGAAGTAGTACTTGTGGTGATATTCGAAGTAGCACAAACATCGATCGTTTTTCAATTTGATTTATTCTTAGTGGACAATATATATCATATACAGGATATCGTAAAAATAGGCTTTGTTTACGAAAATTTGGGCAGGCGATGGCACGAGATCGCAATTACCTTCTACGTTTTCTTCTTGGCAGATTGCGAATGCGACTTATAGTAACAACGAATCCTGTCGCGCACCATTGAGAAAGTGAAATCTTCAAAATATATATCCCTCATCAGAAGCTAAGTCCAATAGACCCCTAGTTAAACTATTGTTGTACTTTCTTTGTTCAGCAGTGTAGTTGCGGGAAAATAAACAAAGTATTCTTCCTGATTCTTTAGGAGATGGTCTTCCAACTGGAAATAGAAGATACGAAAATGAAGAGAAGATGAGTTAGTGCCATAAGTTAGGTTTTCTTTCCAGTGGTATTGTATTATACTATACACACATCATACGTATGCGAGCAGATAACAGACTTACCTCTGGATACAGTTTCCACGAGAACTACGCAACGAGTATAGAAACGCGATACGTGTGAGGTTGATGCGTACCGAATTGGAAAAACGGAGGAACGAATGAACCGGCAAGTCAAATCAATCATTTAACTAACGTACCTTCTTTCGAAGTGTAGAACGGATAATACCTGATCTGGTTGTTAGACCAACACAGCTTTCTCGTTCCCTCTTCGACTGCTTTCCCTCTTCCTCCTGACTGTCCATTGATGGACGAGAATTCAATTTCTTGGCTGGTTGACCCCAGTCATGATGATCAAGATGATCAATCGAGTTCTCTGCTGGTCTTGCGTTTCCTGCCTAGAAGTAAAGGTTTTTCTTCAACAAACTCTTTGCTGGGATAGAAGACCAGACTGGCGTAATGGTATTGATGACCATATCCACCGATTCAACCGAAACGGTTCTTCCCCGATGTCCTCCTTCCGATGTTGAAGAGGAGGATTCTTCCGTAGTACTATCAAGAAAGAAAGAGTCATCGAATGGGATGTTTTCAATCTCCTTAGTTGCAATCGCCTCAATTGCCAGAGCAGCTTTGCTGCAACCTGTTCATCTACGTTTGTACGTTTGGATATCATCATTTATATTATAATATCTTAGTTCATCAGAATCAATCAGTCGATGGTAGGAAATATTCGAAGCTTTCGAACACGGTACGATGTACGTAACAATAGCCTTTAATATACGCTACGCTGTTTTAAAAAAGAACAAGATTAAAGTAAACTGGGTCTAGTGTATAGAAAGAGGAGCTCTAATACAAATTACAATAAATGCTCAAGTGATATGCAATTCTTTCAAGTGTATATGCGATAGGCTGGAAGTTCTTTTCATTGCTTAAGGATAAAAGAGACTTTGGTAAAACTTACTATCCGATGCAGAAAATAATGTGTCACAAGTATTTAGTAGGACTGCTAAGACGAAGGTAACGAAGGAATTATAGGTTTTTGCTGTTCATTGCTGATGCACGTTATTGTGAGAAAGAATTCAATCGATTTCCTCGGCATATATACCGTACTGACTTCGATGAGTCGCGGAACAATCAGAATTCGAAGTATGATACGTATGTGCGAACGGTAGTATGTATGTAACATAAAATCAGTTCTTGACATACAGTGGTACTACAGTAATATTATTGGATACTGGTAGCTACACTAAGTTACCAACTTGGTACGGATAGATTTTATTTCCATCATGGTGATGGAATATTTTTAAGTGTACTGCTACCTTCACTGCACACAATATAGAATACACAAAAGTGTTACAGGCATTGTTTGTCTATTATGCAAGGACTTATAGCACATCTACTAACATAAAATAGATAGTAGAATGGCAACTTTTCATGAAATAAGAATCTTTGGGCATTTTTTTGTACTTGTGGGATGATATTTGAGCTATGCTCAAAGGCTTTTGTCAACATTAATAGGTATACTATATACAGCACAAACAGACATTATATGTACTCTCAAGTTTGTTGTCTGACTGAACAGCAAAGAGTCCAGGTTGATACCTTTCCCAGTTACAGTATGTTATGTACGGAGTACCAAGTAAAAATATCAATATTATAACTGACCTTCAGCTACGCTAGCTACCAAGATGTTCTAGCTGGCTGTTTGCAAAAAAAAATTCTATTGGGAATTAAGGAAGGTTCTGAAGACAAACTGCCTGCCTGAAGAACTTTTAGAGAGCGAGATAATGTAATGAAAAGCATAGTACAGCATTCATTCACATACCATATAAGAAAGGAATTTAGTGTACAGTATATACTAGTGAGTACTACGGTAGGTTTTCTCGCGACGTCATGTTCATGTTTCAGTTGATTTCATTCGTGTATAAAGAACATCGATCACGTTTCACAAAGGTGATGGATTGGACTAGGGTAAAAAAGTAGTAGCCTTGTAAAATTTTATAAATGGATTTTTTAATTACCCCTAAATATGAAAACTTTTCCCCAAATATAAAAGGATCTTATCGATACTAACAACGACCACGGCCCTATATTCGGGGAAACGTTTCATTTGGGAGCCCATTTTTGTGTACACCAAAAACAATTCATTAGTCCTACATAAAAAGTTTACATGCAATTGCATTTCCCCCCGTCCCCATTCTCGTTTTATTGGCACTTTTTTTGTTCATACAACTTCTCCAAGGATTGGTTTTTGTTCCGTCGTAGGAATTTCGTGTTAAACTGGAACATAATTGTACATGGATTCCCGATTGAAATATCGTGAAGCTTCACATTCTTGTTTCGATTGGTACAACATAAAACACAACAGCAAGAACTAAACCACCGTGAACAGAATAATCGCAAACTGGAACTACAACTTCAATTTAGAAAAGTCAAATCGAACTATATCTATCTTCTACAACGCCTACAGTACCCCCCCCCCCCCCCCCCATCATAAAGAACACGATGCTAGCTCACACGTTGAAACCCTCCTTGAAACCAACCAGCAGCAGATCAAACGCTCGTTTACTATCTAACGGCAGTGAGATGGATTACTCACCTCAAGACCCTGAAGACCAAGAAGGAGTTGAATTACTACTAGGAATAGCAACCATCGTATCAAAAAGAGATTGCTAGCAGTAAGAACCAAATATTCGATGACATGATGATGATTGTGATTATGGAAGATCGTCCAGGCAACCTACTGTCGTGTTCGATGGTTCACTGACGCATGTCACATCGACTGGGTCCCATCCTCCTCATCAAGGATGATATGTTTGCCTGGCAACGAGTTCGTACTGTTTCGATTGATAATGGACAGGGCTCTATTCCAAGCACTACTACTAATACAAGTAATCAACTAGCCATTGTGAGTCCTGTTGGCATACGAGGGCTACGTACAATTCGTAAGCCAAGTATGAAACTCTTAGCTAACAAAGGGAAGAAAAAACAAATTAAATTTCCAAAGCTAGCAACTCAAACATCACAGTCCAACAATCAGACTTTGCTGCCAAATGTCATGTCTGAACACAAGCGTAAAGCCATGGAACAACGTACCATCAAAGGAAAATCCATCACGATGATTCATCGGAAGAAATTTTCATGGAAGAACTATCCAGGTGAGTTAGTCTTATAAGCCGAAGCAACTCTCAAAATTAGTTCCTTGTATAACTTCAGAGTAATCTAATCTTGCTCTCACCTTTTTGCATTCACGATTGCTTCATGTCTATCGTTTTTTCTTTCTTCAACAGAACTTGAAGCTTTCTTGGTAGCTAATCGTGAAGAATATCTACGCCACAGCGCTCTGAACTACACAATTCAACAGAAGAAGTATAACAACCGCTTAACGGAAAGACTCCTCGATCTTGCAGCAGAGCATATCTATATCTTCAACGAAGAGGAATTCAGCTTTGTTACAGTTCGAGATCGTATCCGTTGCTTCTACAAGAGTTACGTCCAGTCTTCGAAGAAACGTGGTATCGTCCTTGGCTATGCAGCACGCAAAGCCGGTATTCTCTCTCCAGCAGACTTACAAAGATCCGCACGAAAAGAGGGCATGATCATTACCCCTGTCGAGCTTTAAGGCCGGGTTAAAAAGGAGAACCCGACGATTCGATTCATTCCGTATCTGCAATGCATCTGCAACACAGATATTTCATTTTCTTTCTATAACTATATATCTGCATGCATACCTCGTTCATCTTGAAAAATACTATTGTTAAACGTCCATTCTTTCATACTGTCGGCTCTAGCTTCTTTAGCCGGTGAAAGAAAATGATCAAGAAGAAGAGGACGCTCTTTCTACTCAATTACAATGGTAGTGATGTGCCACTTTAAACCATCACGAAACCCCAAGTCCTCTATCTATACTTCACCTTCTAACATTCAGTGTCGTTGTGAATAGTACCCCAGTTCAAGCCATCGATCATGACAGTGAAGTGATGTAGATTGTGTCTATACTCTGATTCGACTCACTCATCGGGATGCTTGCTTGACGCAACACGGTTGCTTCAACATTAAAATACATACATAAAAATACATGCATTCTTTATTCAATCTTTTTAGTACTATGTAAAAGATATTATATGACTATAATACGATAATATAAGTAATATATATATTCTATATTATCAAACTTTATCTATTCTTTGAAGTGAGTCCATCGTAGTTTCAGTCTCTTTAAATCGAGCAGGAAGCTAGGGACTTACTCTAGTCCCGTTACATTTAAATTTATGTCAAAAAATGAAAATAAACGAACTAAACAAAAGTAAAGAAATGTTTACAGCATGTTGAGTGCACATTGAACATCTATTGTATCTACTAGCTACCGACCAAACAAAAATCTAATAGTGCACCTCTCGCCTTTGTATCAGCATCAATGGTGCCGTCATTCCGTTCCATCAGATCATTACTATTGATATTTGTTGGTTTCTTTTTTCTGATAACATCGAAATCAATCGAAGTGGAAGCATTAGCAATACATATATTTGATAATCGATTGAAAATTCAGCCATCACCCCTGATAGGGGGACCTACATGGTTACCGGTACATTGTAAAGTAATTGTAGATGGTACTCATATATATGATTTTATCCCGCTGAACGCAACATCTCCGGCGACTATCCAAAAATTGATTCAATTGCAAGCTGTACCAGCCAAAGTTCAAATAATACGACGGTCGTCCGAACCACAAACGAATAATAATGATAATAATAATAGCTACATAAATGAAGAAAACGGCAACAACTGCAAGGTCAATAAAGACGAGGAAGCCAAACTATTCGTTAAAAGAGCCGAACAATTCTGTCAAGAATATGATCAAGATTTACATCTTATCAAGAGCAATTGTTGGTCGTTCGCTTTTGATCTTATTCTGTATGTACTTGCTTTACCGTATAACCAAAAAAAAGAGCGAGGTTTGAAGATTGATAGTAATTAAATTTTCGTTTCTGCATTCAGTATATACAAAATGACTAGATATCGCACACGATTAGGAATAGATAGAGCAATGATTATATAAAATGCATTATTATCCATACATAAAAAAAAATGCAATATAATATAATATTGTTAAGATGTACACATTTCTGAAAAATACTGTGTGAAAAGAAACGAAAATCTTAATGCTGGCCATGACTGTCAATGATTTCTTCGACATCCTTGCTTTTCTCTGGGATATCAATATTATTAGCTTTTAACTTTTCTTCACATTCTTTAGCGAACTCGATAAGTGGGGCATAATATTCGTTTGTTAGTTCTGACGTGACTTCGACGATTCCCTAAATGTACACGAAAGAAGGAATCAGAGTCAAGATCATCGTCAACGCAATAGAAAAGGAAAACAATACGTTCGAAATGACATGCGTTAGTAAGTTAGTCAGTCAAAGCATATATCTAGAAAAAAAAGAAGGAAAAATCGCACAATGAAATATTCATTCTAGTTGATACTGCTTAGTAGAACACAATAAAATACTCAACTTCAACTTACGTGGCCGATTCTCACAAATCTCCAGATACGGAACATGACTAGAATACCAACAAGCTGAGCTAATTCAGCATGTTTTAGGTGGAACGTAAGCTCCAAAATCAGACTGACTAAAACAACAATAAAATCCATTGCGAGGAAAATTTGTTTAAAAAATATAGAGATACCGAGAGCAGCCATCTCGACCAGGTTCTCAATCAAGAAAATTCTGGAGAGGGAATTCAGAGAGAAAAAGAATACGTTAGTTGATGAGTTTTTTCTAAAAAGAGAATTTCAGTGAAGTCACGTCCATCACCTAGTGGAATATTAAGCTTTACACCAGTCAATATTCAATGCATTTCTTTCTTTCCGTAAAATCTCTCCAGTAAGTACTCACACAAGGATTGATATTGTGATGTAAAAGAGAACTTCTTCTGTTATGTGGACAGCCTGATACTTATGTTCGTCACATCCGGACACTCCTGTTTCATTGTAATCAGCTGGACAAATTTCACCGTAATGATGATCTCCACCTCCATCAGCAGCAGCAGTAGCAGTAGATAGCCAACGTTCGGTTTGATTTTGTTGAGTTTCTACACCACCATCTTCTATACCACAACACGCAATACAATCCCGTTCAATTATTCGACATACAGGAAATTCTATCATCAAACTAAGTTCTGCGAAAATCACAAGGAGATCTAAAATCAGAAGACCCATCATTGTCATTTGGACCCATTTCCTATGTAGGAATTCCAACACATGTATCCTCCAAGAATCCTCACCGTGAGTTTCCTCTGTATGTACCATGATACCCATTCTCGATGGGATACCAAAATTTACTTGATCTTTTTTGATTGCTATACTGCTTTGGCTTAGTAGTAACCTGCTTCGACTAAGCACCTTGCTACTGGGACGAATACGATTAGCATTATCATTATCATCTTTCTTTTTTGCAGACTCGGAGAATTCAACCGTGTTAGCTGCCATTTTTTTGATACCTGCCAACGGGGGATAATCGAGTTTCGTCTTCTTCCTTTTATTTGTTAGTTGCGATAATCTTGAAATTGGATTGTACGATGAGTAATGGTAAATGTTTGGTATGCGGTAATTGAACCTGTGGTTGTACTAATATGAGCAATGATAACTTAATGGCTAGTATGTAATGCAAAACTGTTCTCGCAGGATATTATCTTTTTTCTATGGAAACCGAATTGTTGAGTGAATCTGAGCGAGTCTGACTCATGAATTTAAATGTGTGAACGTTTTATATAGCTTGTATTGTACAATATAATGTAGTATGATGGTTTACTTCGAAGTACTGCTCCATTGTACTTTGAAGTTAGATATATATGCATACTGAATATTGAAACGTGAAACGTTAACGTTATTGTTACATACCGGTACATTTCCGGCGTCATTCGAAAAAGAACACAAGATAACATTTTTTGATAACATCATCAATTTTAAAAACGAGAATATTTTCTCAACTTAAGTCCCACGGGAATCGATACTTTAAGGATGGTCCAGTGTAGCATTCTTTTCTCAAGTTCAAACGGACAGTTATATTTTCAACGCAGAAGAAATGCACGATTTAATAATAATGAACTTACCTGTTACATAACCGTATGCTTGTTTAAATAATGTCTGCTGCCTTCTACAAGTGCTACGGCGCGTTTATTTGTTGAACAACCAAACGGATACTGTATAACATACTAAATACACTACATCTAAAAGACAGTAATATAAACATGGCAGAGGGTCCATCTTGGCTTGATAACGCAGCACCAGCTGCTCCGACACCTGCAGCAGCGGACGCTGCACCAGCAATGGGTTCTTTGAACATCGAAAGTAGTACAGGAGCAGGAGGAGCGTCAAATACTGCGGCGACCGCTGCTGCTGCTGCTGAGGCTGATAAGGACCTTCCTAGTATTATCTTATTTATGAGATTAGTCAATATGGGAGCTGCGGGTGCTCTAATTGCCATCAGTGTAAGTTATTATATATATATATATATATAAATATTTCCTGCAGTTTAAAAATAAAAATCTGTAGCATACAAAACAAAAGAATAAAAGACCAGCAGCGACGACGGCGACGATAAGATGAATTGTAAACTGTGTGATTATGCATTCAATAGTATCATCTCCCAAACAAGTTTTCTTTGTCTCGTCCCTAATACTCATGATTTTTCTTTTGTTCTTTATTTTTATCTAAATTTGATAATATCAACAAAAAATATACACAATTGTTTTACAGATCATTCAAATTATTGGCATACCATCAGTCTCAAGCATCGTTTTGGCTGTCTACTCCATATGCGGTGGATTATTGATTTGCTGTCTTGAAACACAACTTAAATTTCTTCGTGTAATGATTGCAGTCAATTTCGGATTTTTATTCAATTCGGTTTGGAGATTCCTTTTCTATTTAATTTTAGGTAAGTGAAGTGAATAAAAATGAAAAAAGAACAAAAACAATATGGACGAAGGGAAGAAGGAAAGAAAGAATAAACTGATCATTAGAACCGAGTAGTTTACGGTAGTTTCAACGACAAACATCGGTGAAACATACATATTTTTCTGCTTCGTTGGTGTCTGTAACATATTCATATTACTCATCATTCACAATACACTCATATTGTATCACGTTCACACACACACTCATTGTATTGTTGTTACCAATATTATAGGATCTGTCTGTTGGACATTTGGACTAATGGGAAAGATTATGGGAGGGTGTTTAGCTGGCGTTGCCGTGTTCAACACATATATTCTCTGTCGTTATCCATCGTATCGTAAAATTCGTGAAAAAGTCGCCGAGGAAGAAGATAAACGTATTGAGGCTAGAATTTCTAAGGAAGTCAAACAACAAACCATAAAACAAATGACCAAATCTGCGATGGGCAAGTAGTTAGTTATTCAAAACGTGCAAATACAGTGATGAGAATCGAGAACTCAGGCGAAGTCACTTACTATCCCTGCAGAAGGAAAATTATTTCTTCGGATGGGAATAATTTTTGTGTTGTATATATTTTATAATAGTATGGAGTGATTCTTCAATTAACACATAAAACTGCGTAGCTCGCATTCTGAAATAGTAATAATTATAAATGCATTAACCATCCAAATTCTGCCTATGATTTGTTGACATATTATCAACGTTTTACTATTACCATACACTTTTCTAAAAATTAGTCCTGAGACTTTATGCAATAGTGTGTATGTCTGATCTTGCATTTTAGTCGAAGGAAAAATATGTGTCTTTTTATTCTTTATTGTAGCACTCACTTTTTTAGGGATTCAGTAAGAATTATCTCCATACTAGTACATAACAATTTGTAGCATGTACATAATACTGTAGTATAAAATATATCTTATCTTTCGAGTCAGTCATTCCATTCTCCTCATTCCAATAATGATTTGGGGGAGAATCAAAATGAAAAGAGGACACGAAAAATAAATGACCTTAACAAAATACTGCTACGAAAAATAATAATCAATAAAGCCCAAAAATTTACGGAAAAGGGGTGGTGATCAACGTCGTAAAAAAAAAAATATATCATTCTTGCATAAATTTTATGACCCCTGAATTACTATTCTTGTGACAAAACGACAAAACCAATCCCAGTAAAACGACGAAGAAAGAAAAGAAACAACAAGTTAAAGAAGTTAAAGGAACAAGGGACTACACTATTCAATAACGACATTGTCAATCGTAAACGAAGTTTTCTTATTGTGCTGCAAAAAATAGGATCATTTTCCAGGCCTTAAAAAGGCGAACAGCAAATTAAATTTTGTTTTTCATTTCCCTTCGGGCGGTAATAAAAGAACATTTCGAAAAGGAGCAATTATTAATTGAATATTTGGATAGCAATGGTAGGGCATTTTCTTCAACCCAACCGCAGGAATCGATCATTATCTCAACCTACCGATGGCACAAACACGAATGGGACGGTCGATTCGATCAGTGGCAGCAGCATAGGCAGTGGTGGTAATACCGGCAATGTTATTCCCGTAATCGCCTCACATGTCACTCATAAGAATAATGCAACAATCGATGTCAACTCCAACTTTGGCTACAATGTAAATAGTGTCACTATTTCTAATGTAAACGACAATAGTAATAATACCAACGGAACCTCGAATCATCATCATCATCGTCATCCTCAGCACAGCGCGATGGCATCATCTTCGCAATACCCGGTGACGACACACCAAGCAGCAGCAATAGCACCACCAACGATGTACGATATACCTTCATCATCTATGCAATACATGCCTCCTCAAAATTTGACAGCTGAAGCAGTGGCCGCGTTACCACCACCAGGTCCGTTTATATAGAACGTTCGACTCATTGTTGAAGTTTGCTTCTTTTTCTTTTCTTCTTGCGTCGTTATTGTCGAAAAACGACTTCATTTAAAATTTGAAGTGTTTCTATTGATTTCAACCCCCACCCACCAACCAACCAACATTCTTACTTTTCCCTATTTTTCTTCTTCCAGGTCTATCTAGTCCAACTGCAGTCGAATTCAGTCCCAAAACTAACAACAACAATGATGAGGCGAGTGGTGGCAGCGAAAAATCTAAGTATCTTGTATTTGTCTCCAAATCTTCCAAACCGGCGTCATCGTCTGCTGCTCCTCAGAATAGTAGTAGAAGATTACGAACGGCAACACG
Organism: Fragilariopsis cylindrus CCMP1102; assembly: GCA_900095095.1. Lineage (NCBI taxonomy): Eukaryota > Bacillariophyta > Bacillariophyceae > Bacillariales > Bacillariaceae > Fragilariopsis > Fragilariopsis cylindrus. The sequence goes on from FMBT01000428.1 coordinate 119,643, forward strand.
TGTTGTGGATCCCGCAATCGCAGCCGCTGTGGTTTCTTCTACTGAAAGACAGTTATGTGTACTGAATTTAGAAACTTACCAAATTAAGCCATTATTGAAACTGCGTACGAAAAGACGGCACGACAATGATCATCAAAATCAGCAGCAGCAGCAACAACAACAACAACAATCATCATCCTCGGGATTATTATCACCACCACTAGCTTCACCATTATCACCATCGTCTGCTTCTTCTTCTGCAGCAGCCGCTGCGTTAGCTGCAACGACACTTGCTTCACCGTCATCCGCAACCGACTCTCTTTCTCTAGAAGAGCGACTTCGTAGAGAACGACAGCGAATGCATTCTTCTGGGGGGTTAACACAATTCACA